>BQNB010002046.1:56951-96367 GCA_026074375.1 Tanacetum coccineum | reverse complement strand
ATATATATATATATATATATATATATATATATATATATATATATATATATATATATATATACACACATATATAAAGGCCTAGTCGGCCGAATAAAAGGAAAAAAAGAAAAGGAAAAGAAAAAAAAGAATTGTATTAGAAAACAAATTCTAATTAGGCTTTATCTAAGATTACTTTAGGAGCCTATAAATACAAAAAAAATAAAATACCTAAACCCCTATTATTGTTCGACCGATCCAAAAGAAAAAAAAAGAAGAAATTTTTTAGGGTTTAAGGTATTTTCTAATTCTTTGTTTAATTCTAGTTCTTATTTTAATTCTTGTAATCTAAGTATAATGGATTAGGTTTAATCATTAAAATAAATTAGGGTTTTAAATTTTCTAGAGTTTATAGCTTAATTATGATTGTTTGATCATTGGTTTAATTAGTTTCGTGATTTGATCATGCGTTAGGGTCTAGATCGCCCGAATTAGTTGTTTAATTCACTGCAGAAAATTAGGCAGTTTTGTAACGGTCATAACTCAATCATAAATTATCAAATAAACAATTTACAGCATACTGAAGATAGCCTCAGAGAGTCTACTTTCCAGTAAAGTTGGTCTCATGAGTTTTTATGGTCGGGAAGTGGGTCAAAAGGTCGTTACAAACTCAGTGTGTAAAACTGTAACGAATTTCAGTTTTGGTTTTGATTATTCTAAAAATACTTAGACATTTAGTTAGAGGCTCAAAATCACGTGGAAGTTAGTTTATATATTGTGTGTGACCCATGAATTTTTGCTAAGTATTTAATGAGGTCTAAAGTGGTCATATGGTGTCAGATTCTGGACGAATTCTGGACACTTTGGATTAATAAATTTATAAAGGGTATTTGTAAAAGGGTAATGGCTTTGGGAGAGCTATGAGAGGTTCATAGGACATATATGTAGCATGGTGCATTTTGGTTTGAATTGTGGAAGTGTTTAAATGGTACGTTTAGGGCGCGTAAATTAGTATAAAATTCTACTCAAAACCAAAAAATTTAAAGTGTAGCATTGAAGTGTAAATGGCATATGTAGGAGTTAGAAAAGGGTTCAATCAAGTATAGAACTATGGTAGATAGCTTAGATATCCATCATAGTTGAGGTTACATCATATTAGGTTGCATGCCTAATTGATGGTAGCTTATTGTGTGCTTAATTGTTTAAATTATCCGTGAAGTGTTTATGAAGCTTTTATTGGATTCTTTTGGGAAACTAAGCATCAGGTGAGTTTATAGTCCCACTTTTTAATGTTTTTACATTTGGGATGGAAATGATGCAAAGAGGTTTTGAAATGTTTTAGTTACTGTGATAATGTGATTTAAATTATGCATGGGCTATACGTGACTATTGTATGTTATGTGCTACTTGCTTTTATAGTATGAATTGTTGTGCTTGAGCGTGATCGTCTCATGGCATTTATGGATTTGATTGGTAGTAAGCGCGATCGTCTTATTACTGCGAGTTGTTTGAGTGAGCGTGATCGTCTCATTGTTGTTATGTTTTATGTGAGGATTGAGCGTTAATGTCTCAATGTGGATTGATGTGATTGCATGTTAGCTTGTATGATAGTACGCTGTATGTCACGCTATGTTATGTTTTAATTATCACAGTAATTAGATTTAAAGGTTTGTTTTGAGTGTCTTAAACCTATGACTCTCACCAACCGTTGTGTTGACGTTTTTAAGCATCATTTTCAGGTGAGCTTCATGAGAATACTGAGGTTAAGAGAGGTGGCTAGAATTAACGCTAGATTGCATGGAAGTTCGCTACTGATTTGTTTATTGTTTGGTGCATGTTTTAGTTGAATGTTATTTGATTTATTAGTTGTGTGATATTGTTCTTGTTATTTAGTGAGATCTTCTTTTTCATTAATACAAGATGTTGTTCTTTTGGTTTTTGGTATTGTCATGACATATTGTATCTTTATTACTTAGTTATGCATTTAGTGTTTCTCTTTTGTTGACACCATTTGTGTGTGATTGATATCTATGATGGTCTACGCCTAGTGTTTCCGCATGGCGGGGTGTGACAAGCTTGTATCAGAGCCTATGGTTATAGAGAACTAGGTGATTAAGCCTAGACTATAGCTTAAGGGTCCCTCATATAGATGCATTTAGGGTTTATGTGTAAGTATATACCTATTATGATTATTTTCCCTAAGTTTCATAAAGTACATTATAATATATATTATATATATAAGTTAAGTTTTTCTTTGTTATTTTGAGATCTGTATCCTGATATAGTCTATGTTTTGTGGTCTATTATAGTATGTCTCCCCCTATTCGTAGAAAGTACCATGATTCAGTTGCTTTCGCAGCTGGGTGTAAAAGGATTAAGAATAGCAAATGGTGTAACCGCAAGATCTGAATTCCTATTGCCATGTGGCCGTGTAGAGTCGAAAAGAAGATGACCTTGAAGGAAGTTGATGGACAAACGGTTGAGGAAATTGAAACAAAGATAATTGCCAAGGATGGCACTATCACAAGAGTTCCTAGAAAATTTCAAGGTTATGTGAAACGGGTCTGAGGAGAAGCCAGTGGACACAGCTAGAAAGGACATGGACCTGTATGGATTTGTGGATCACTCCTAACTGAACAGGATTATCAATGATATTGAGTTTGCACCACATCAACTACCTCAGCCAAAGGGTAACATGAATGGATGGTTGATAGAAGATGAGGAAGAAGTTGAGAGGAATGAAGTGGACTCGGACCTTGAGTCTACCGCAAGTAGTAAACCTGTGTGGAAGAAGACAACTAAAGCTGATCATGATCGCGCGTCTCGTAACTGCCTATATTGTTCTAAGTAATTGATATGTTTTAGCTTGTTTTCTTTCTTTCGACGTTTGGAGCCATGTTAGGAATGTTATTTTCGATGTTTGGATTCTGAGTATTAATAATAAAAGTGATTATTAAAATTATTCCTTGTGTTTAAAAAAAAATTGTTGGTTTATTTTTTAAAAGGTGCTATATGATGTCGTTTTATTTTATGAGTGTCTTCATAGGAAGGAGTACAATGTGAAAGGGCGCATATATTATTTTTGGTGACCAATATACATTATAATGCGCAAACATAGGTAGACTTTGCAAGTATGGATTACATGGATTATTGTGATGCATTGCATGTATGTATTATGGTTATTAAGAAGTATAATAAGTATCATGAATCCTTATAATAATCATCTATGTAAATAAATTTTAATCTTAAAGGAAATGTCTCCATCACGTCGAGCGGCAAAACGATATACTAACAACAACGGGATACCCCTAACATTGCTGCTATTATCGCGCAGCAATTGCAAACCATTCTTCCTCAGATTGTCACTCAAGTGACTAATAACGTGAACAATGCTAATAACGGTAATGGAGGAAATGGTGGTGGTGGAAATGGAAAGGGTGAGAACAACGGATGCACTTTTAAGGCATTCCAATCTTGTAATCCCAAAGAGTATGATAGGAAAGGAGGTGCGATAGTGCTTACTCGTTGGATCGAGAAGATGGAAAATGTGATTGATAATAGTGGTTGTGCAGAGAATCAAAAGGTGAGGTATGCGGCTAGTTCATTGGTGAATAAAGCTTTGACTTGGTGGAACACTCAAGTCCAAGCAAGAGGACGTGAGGCTGCAATGGCCATGACATGGAACGATTTTAAGGCATTAATGGTTGAAGAATTCTGCCTAAGTAATAAAATGGAGAAATTGGAGAATGAGTTTTAGAATCACAAGATGGTGGGAGCTAATCATGCTGCCTACGCTGATAGGTTTCATGAGTTGGCCAAGTTGGTCCTACACTTAGTTACACCTGAGTCATCTCGTATTAAGAGGTACATAGCCAGACTGGCTCTTGAGAT
Organism: Tanacetum coccineum; assembly: GCA_026074375.1. NCBI lineage: Eukaryota > Viridiplantae > Streptophyta > Magnoliopsida > Asterales > Asteraceae > Tanacetum > Tanacetum coccineum. The sequence goes on along the minus strand of BQNB010002046.1, from coordinate 92,500 downwards.
AAGAGGAATGCTTCGAGCAACCCAACCAACTACTATTCAGAATGCAATACTGAGGGCTAGAATACTTACTGACAAAACAGTCAACTGTGGTACCTTGACAAAGGGTAATGACAAAAGGAAAGTAGTGGAAGAGTCTAGTAAGTCAGGAGGATCGTGGAAAGACAACAAGGAGGAAAAAGTGGGCACATGGTTTGTGGTGATAGCTCCTCCTAGAAATGAAGTCGCAAACTCAAATCCCAAGTGTAATACGCATCACCTAGTAAACAGGCCCTGCAATGTGTGTTATAACTGTCAAAAACTAGGCCATTATGCCAGAAATTGTTGGGCACCAATTAGACAAGTGACTTCGGTGAATGCTGTTAGAATGAGTAACAATCCGAGAGTGTGCTATAAGTGTGGTAGTCCAAATCATTTTTGCAACACTTATCCCAAGATGAATCGAGCACCGGGGCAAGCTGGAAATCAATTAGCTTTGGAGGGCAGCTGAAATAACCAAAGCAATGGAAACCAAGTTAGAGGAAGAGCTTTCAACGTGAATGTGAATGCAATGGAGGCGGTCCAAGATCCTAACATTGTAACGGGTACGTTCTCTCTAAATGATCACTTTGTTACCGTATTATTTGATTCATGAGCCGATTTTAGTTTCATATCTACTGAATTTATGCCCCTACTTAATGTAAGACCTAGTATTGTAAATCCGGGTTATGTGATAGAAGTAGTTGATGGTAAGAAAGTAGAAGTGGATAGAATTATCCGTGACTGCAAACTTGAACTAGGAGATTCCCTGTTTTAGCATAAACTTAATACCTTTAGGTCATGGAAGCTTTGATGTGATTGTAGGAATGGATTGGTTGTCCCAACATAAGGCTGTGATAGTATGTCATGAGAAGGTAGTAGAAATACCCGTGGAGGATGGTAGGATCCTTAGGGTACATGGAATTACCAAAGCATTGAAGAGTGCAAAGGAGGATGAACCAAAGTTGAGTGATATATCTGTGGTACGTAAATTTGAAGATGTGTTTCCAGAAGACTTGTCAGGATTTCCTCCGTAACGACAAGTGGAGTTAAGCATAGATCTAGTTCCTGGAGTGACGCCTGTTGCAAAGTCTCCATATCGACTAGCACCCTCAGAAATGCAAGAATTATCTCAGCAGCTACAGGAGTTGCAAGACAAGGGTTTCATATGACCTAGTCATTCTCCATGGGGAGGGCCAGTGTTATTTGTCAAGAAGAAGGATGCTTCGCTACGTATGTGTATCGATCATAGAGAGCTGAACAAGTTGATGATTAAAAATCGTTATCCTCTTTCGAGGATTGATGATTTATTTGACCAACTACAAGGATCGCGTTATTTCTCCAAGATAGACCTTCGGTTAGGTTATCACCAACCACGCGTGCATGAAGACGACATACCTAAGACGGCGTTTCGAATAAGATACGAATATTTTGAGTTTACGGTTATGCCTTTTGGGCTAACCAATGCACCTGTAGTCTTTATGGATCTAATGAATAGAGTTTGTAAACCATACTTAGATAAGTTCGTTATTGTGTTCATCGATGACATCTTGATCTACTCAAAGATGAAGGAGGACCATGAAGTTCATTTGGGTTTGGTGTTGGAATTGATAAGGATGGAGAAGCTGTATGCCAAGTTTTCTAAGTGTGAGTTCTGGTTGCAAGAGGTGCACTTTCTTGGTCATGTTGTCAATTAGAATGGTATACATGTGGATCCCAGCAAAATAGAAGCGGTAAAGAATTGGAAGACCACTATGACGCCTTTTGAGATTCAATCATTTTTTTGATTAGCCAGTTATTACAGACGGTTTATGACAAACTTTTCCAAAATTACTAAACCTCTTACCTCATTAACTCAGAAGAATCAGAAGTATGTGTGGGATGTGGAGCAAGAAGAGGCTTTTCAAAATTTAAAGAATAATTTATGTGATGCACCAATATTGACGCTACCTGATGGAGTGGAAGATTTTGTGGTTTATTATGATGCATCAAACCACTTGGTGTTGACTCTGTTAATTCCAAGTTTCTAGATAGATCTTCTTGAGGCAAGAGGATTGAAGAGCAGCAGGAACAAAGTAAGCAGCAGCAGCATACAAAGTAACCAGCAGCAACACAACAAGCAGCAGAAACTATAGAAGCCACAGCAGCATCAAAGGAAACAGCATGAACTCGATGAACAGCAGAATCAAATGAGGCAGCAACATCTCCAGTCTTTGGAGCAACAGCAACATGGACAAGTATGTACATCAAAACATAAAATTTCAGTCTATTCTCATCACTTCCAGGTGTGTTAACTCCTGTGAGAGGTGAATCATTGAAAAATGTAAATGGATTTGATGTCTCTTTACCAGTTAGCCATTAACTCTGGAGTAAAAAATAGTCAGTTCTTTGGCCACGGATCGTTTATAGCTCAGATTGTTTAGATCTTATATCTAGGATAATAATAACAATGAACATAAAGAATATGCATAGCAGAAATAGCATAATGACCAAAGTTATTCAACAAGGTTTTTCTTCATTATAATACACTTCAAGCCCCAATACTATTTGATCAGAATAATACAGTTACATCAATGAACTATAACAAGATCAAGTTACCTTGACCTTGAGGCTAAAACTACATATGGTGTCTACATCTCACGCCTGGAATACACACACACGTTTAGGTGTTTACTTCTTGACACACCTTAAAACAACACGCTTGGGACCTCCTTTTATAACATAAGGAGTCCAAGACTTACAAAGGAAGATAAACATTAGACAAATAAATCTTTTAAACAGTTAGGAATAGCTTCTGTTATATTCTATTTGAATAAGGAGATATTCTAGGTTCTTTAAAATCTTCCATCTTTTGAAGAATTCCAGCTTTGCATTTAAGTCCTTTTGTTTCATTTTTTTATTCACTTTGTCTCATCAAATCAAGAATCCCAACAATCTTCCCCTATTTGATGATGACAAAACAAACAAAGTCGTGTACGAACTTCATCATAAAGCCAAAGCTTCCCCTGAAGTTAAGATGTAATCATCTCCCTGAATGAAACAAAATCTTCTTAATTCAGACTTCCTTTGTAACATGCCACACCAAGGATCTATAAGTTGCCAAATGTACCTGTTAACGCCTTCTTCCCCTTTTTTGTCACAATCAAATATGGTACTCTAAGTAGATACAACTTTGATTTTGACCACCACAAACTACTATCACACTTCTAATCCAGCCTTCTAACGACTCAAATTACCCTCCATGATGCGCCTTAAGATAAATGAACTTGAGCAGTAAAAACTTAAACTGGCAGTAGTAATAATAACTTACAGTAGTAAAAACCTTCACCTCATGCGGTACATGCAAATGGTTAAACATTTTAACAATAAGCTTTCCCTAAAACCCATATTTTAACCATTTTGTGAATCTTTAATTCTGTAGGCTCTATGTAATTATCACTGATGAAGAAAACTAAGTATAACGAACTTGATGCTGAAGTAGAATAAGGGGATCTTGAAGATTCTTATTAAGATTTTAAAGATTCTTGTTGATCCTAACTTAAGATCCTGCTTACCTTGTAAAAGGGTTAGTTGTATTGAATAGATTCAAGAAAACTATGGTAGAAACTTTGTTAATACTAAAGAGTATGCGGAATCTACTCTTTAATACTTAAAAGAATATGAATGTAATAGTGAACTAAATGAACAATGTATAACTGAAAAGCTCTAATATTATTATGAATAATACAAGTACTCTATGTAGTAATAGGGTTTACAACCTTGAAGCTATATATGAAAAATGTATGTATCTATTTTGCATTTAAAACCATAACCTAGGATCTCCTTTTATACACTCAGGAGTCCTTTACAAGATAACTACAAATCTTCTATATTGTTAAACTTATATGTATCTTTCTAACTAAATAAAATATACTCTGAATAAGTCAATACATATCACTTCACATGTCTTTATCCCTTTAGCAGTCTTCATGCAGTAGTTTTAAGTCCTTCAGCAGTGTTAAGTTAGTACTAACAGTACTAACTTTCTTCTAGCAGTACTAACTAGTTAGTACTGGCAGTTGTATCAGAAGAGGATCCAAAGGTTAGAAAGGAGAAAAATGTCAAGACCTACAGGTTTGAAAAGACTCAGGAAAGTTGGTATGATTAGGAGAGTTGAGTCCTCTGAAGATCAGGAGAGCTTGGGTGCTCCTGAAGATGCATCCAAATAGGGGAGGAGTATTAAAGATATTGATGCTGATGTTGATGTTTCTTTGGTTGATGAAACTCAAGAGAAACAGGATGATGACTTAATGTTTGATACTGGAGTTTTGGAGGATGATGAGATGAATGTGGAAGCTAAAGTTGATGGGAAAGATGAACAGAGTACTAAGCCTGATGATAGTACTGCTGGTGAAGCAGTTACTACTACTAGTGTTGATGATAGTGCTGTTCCTACAACCATTGAGGAAATCACTTTGGCTCAGACACTTACAGATTAAAGCAGCTAAGCCTAAAGTTGTTACTACTGCTGCTACAACAACAACAACTACAAGACCTAAGGATAAAGGGGTGGTTGTACATGAGCCAAGTGAGTTCAGAGTTCCACAAGAGACATAACCTTCAAGTTCTAAAGATAAAGGAAAAGGTATTATGATTAAGCCTGAAGTTCTTGAGAGAAAAGATCCAAAATTGCTCTGATGAACAAATTGCAAGAGATATTCAAGCTAAGTTGGATGCTAGAATAATTAGAAGAGCAAAAAGCTAGCAAGGGAACAAGAAGACAGAAGCCCACAAAGCAATTGATATGAGTCCTTGGAAAATACATTAAGCTATGATGGAGGGCTGATAGATTGCTGCTGAGAGACTTCCTAACAAAGGAAAGAGAGGAATTGGCAATAAGGAGAAAAAGCATACTATTTATGGAACTGATGGAGAAAAGAAGAAAGCATTTTGCTGCTCTCAAAGCACAAGAAAAGAGAAACAGACCTCCTACCAAGGCACAAAAGAGAACTCAAATGTCTACTTATCTTAAGCACATGGGTGAATATACATACAAACAAATAAAAGGAAAGAGTTTTGATGAAATTCAAAAGTTGTTTGATAAGGAAATGAAAAGAGTAAATACCTTTGTGGCTATGGGTTCTAAGGTTCAGGAAAGAAAAGAAAACAAGGAAGAAGGTAGAGAGGAAAAAACTAAAGGGAGTAGAAAGAAGATGCTTGGAAGGAAAAGAGCAGGGAAAGAACAATAGAAAGAATCCTCAAAGAAACAAAAAGTAGAGGAAGAAAAAGAGTCAGAGGAAGTTGATAAAGTTGATGAAGCTTAGCTAAAGAAGCTTTTGGTGATTAAAAAGGATGAAGATATATCAATTGATGCTATACCACTTGCTACCAAATTACCAGTGATTATTGATTATAAGCTTCATAAAGAGGGCATGTTGGTACATTATCAGTTGATAATAGCAGATGGAAGTTCCAAGAGATACTCTTCAATGATAAGGATGCTACAAGGAATAGATAGAGAAGACTTGGAAGCTCTTTGGAGGAAAAAGAGCAAAGTATGGAGATACAAGTCCTGACATTGAGTTTGAAATAGTGTTGTGGGGAGATTTAAAGTTATGTTTTAACGCGAGACAAAAGGAGTGATGTATGGAGAATTTTACAAGGATACAGGGTGACTATTTGGAAGTTGATTTATTCATTTGGAGTTCACTTTGTAAGATTTGATAATCTTCACATTTTTATGTTGGTTGAAAAGAGATACACCCTCACACCAATTACCATCACCAATATGCTCAACAAGAAACTTCAAACTGATCATCAAAAGGAGATGTGCTATCAACTGCTAAAGCTTATGGTGAAACATAAAAAAGGTCTATGAAAGGTTTGAATGCATCTTCCTGAATTATGATGAAGAATTTTAAAGAAGAAACTTAAAGATTCAGAAGATGAACATCAAGTTTAGGGGAGGATTGTTGGGACTTAAAAGACTTCATGGATTCTTAGAAGTTACTGCTGCTTAGGTACATAATGGAAATTATGCTAAGTGGCTAGTACTGGTAGACCATAATTGTTACGCACTGCCAAGTTACAAACTGTTAGTAAAAATTTAGTACTGAAGGCAAAAGATACTGCTGTTAGTTGAAGTAAGAACTGCTCAGTTGCTGAAGACTAAAATATAAAGCTAAAGTAGTTAGTGCCTAGTAGTAAATAGGTAACTTGCGTATACAAGTTACTACTGTTAGTGTATATTAGTATTGCTAGTACTAATGTTACTACTGCTTATGTTTATTAGTGCTGTTGGTGGAAAGATTACAATTGTTTGAAGACTTTTTACTATCAAGAGGATAAAGACGAATTAAAGAGATAAAGATTATTTGGAGAACAAGAATGCGTGTGAAGATAAGTGTTGAGATATTTATGTACAAGATATATATAATGTATTTATTTAGAAGATTACGTTTATGTTTTAGGAAAAGATATGAGATACTCTTAGGAATAAATTGTAAGTCCGACTAGTACTCCTTACAAAAAAAGGAGGCTCTAGGGCCATTTATAGAATATCAACATATCACAAAATACACAGTCGTTTCATTATCAGTTTTCATAGTTGTAAAAGTCAATTGAGAAAAGCTTCAAGGTTGTAAACCCCAGTACTAAGTTAAGAGTACTCGTATTATTAATCTAATAATATTGGAGCGTTTGGCTATATCTTTGTTGTTCAAGATTACTGTTTCATTGATAATACTTCTAGAGTATTAAGGTGTAGATTCCGCATACACTTAAATATACATACAAAGTTTCTACAACAAGTTATTTTGGATTTATCCAAGGTAATTTAACCATAGACAACCTAAGGAATCGATCTAGGTTTGGGATTAACAAAGGAGCTGACAAAGACAACACAAATCTTTGGGAATGAAGTTCTAACTTTGAAGAACAGGGTGAAGACACTTGAAGTTGCTCTAAAGAGGAAATCAAAGAAGGTAGTTCTTTTAGACTCAGAAGGAGAAGAGGCAGAGAATTCTTCCAAACAGGGGAGGAAAAGTCAGGATGATAGATCTGAAGATTTTTTACTCCTTCAAATTTAGGTGAGGCACAAGAGCAGGATATCAGTCCTACAATTCTACATGCAGCTAATACTCTAACACATGTTGCTTCTGGAGGTAAGTACATACAAGAGAAGAAGGAGGTCTGTTGATACTGGTATGGATTACTTCAGTGTAGCAAAAGAAAGAACTAAGTCTGAAGAAGTTAATACTGGTAGTACATGAGTTAATACTGGTAGTACATGAGTTAATACTGGTAGCACACCAGATAAGGCTCAAAGGAAAGGAAAAGCAAAGATGGTTAAAGAAAATGTCAGGTTGCAAGCTCATTCGGATGCAGAAGTTGCAGAACAGATTTATACAGATGAGATGATTGCTAAAAGAATGGAGGAAGAGTCAGAAATGACTGATCAACAAAAACAAAGAATGGCTCAAGTTCAATTTGAAGCTCAATACTATACCGAGGAAGATTGGGATATTATTAGAGCTAAGCTTGAAGCAAATGCAGAGTTGGTCAAGAATATGCATGGAGAAGATCTGTCTAAAGAAGATTTTGCAAAAAGAATGGTGGACATGATAAAATCAGAAAACCTATTTTGCAGAAAGAACAGAGCTATAGGAAAAGAGAATAATCCCCATGACTCATACACCAAGTTGGAAGGACTTACATGTTAAATTATTTGAAGAATCAAGGAACATGGAAGCTTTCTCAGTTGAAGAAGTTAACCTTTGAAGAGATTAAGAAGAAGTTTGACAAGTTGGTAAATCAGATTGACACATTTGTTCCTATGGGTCTTGAAGCTACAAAGGCAAGAATGAAAAGATATAGTGAAGAGCTTTAGACAGGGATTTCAAAGAAACAATAGACTGTTGATAATTCAGGATTTACTGAGTTACAAGAAAAGGTTGCTGCTAAAGATGTTCCAGTCACAGAAGAAAAAGCTAGAGAAACAACAGTTCCAAAGGAAGAAAAAGTTGAAAAGTCAACGAAAATCAAAAGAAGAAGGCTAAAGACAAAAGCAAGAAAAGGATTAAATGTTGTTAAGGATGCACAAGGAGATGGTGGGGGGCGCCGGAAGTACTGGTTAAAGTCATAGGGAAGACAGAGGAAGCAATTGGGTGCTCATTCCCTGTGATCTACTAAAATTGACAACCATTGCTTGAGCAGGATAGTTCCAAACTGTTATGTTGACTTAGTGCCTGTTTGACAAATGGTAATGATTTATGTGTATTTATTGGTGTATTATGTGGAGTTTTATATGTTTTTTTTCTGAGAATGGTAATCAATTCTATGATGTGTAGGATCATCTCAATGAGATTGGAATGGAGCGGTGAGTTGATATGTCATTCGTTCACTTTTGAGTGACAAGGAAATGATTATCGAGATTTGAGTGTTTCTGTGTTAAATTTGTAAGTATTTTTTTACGTATATGTATTTTTGTGTTAAAGTAGTCTAAGGATAGGTTATTAGATTTTAAAGTGTATTAAGAAAAAATGTAAAATTTCTATTTTAGGAAAGTTAGATTGAAAATGAAAAGTTAAAAGTTATTTTTAAAAGTCTAGTGAATTGTCGTTTTAAAGTCAAAAAAGTATAATGTCAAATTTGTTAAGTTTTATAAAAATTTTAAGAAATATAAGTAATTCTGACATTATTTAAATATGAAAAAAAAATAAAAATAAAATAAAATAAATAAAAGGCTATTCGGCCGAATAAAAGAAAAAAAGAAAAGAAAAGAAAAAAATAGAGTTGTATTAGAAATCAAACACTAACTAGGCTTTATCTATGATTACCTTAGGAGCCTATAAATACAAAAAAATAAAATCCCCAAGCCCCTATTGAAGTTTGGCCGATTTTACAAGAGAAGAAAAAGAAGAAAATTTTAAGGTTCTTGGGTAAGGTATTTTCTAATCTTTGTTTAGTTCTAGTTATTTAATTTTCAATTAATGTAATCTAAGTATGATGGATTAGGGTTTATACATTAGGGTTTATAAATTAGGGCTTTGATTTTTCTATAAGTTTATAATGTTATAATAATTGTTTAATCATTGGTTTAATTGGTTACAAGATTTGATCATGCGTTAGGGTCTAGATCGCCCGATTTAGTTGTTTAATTCACTGCATAATTTTAGGCAGTTTTGTAACGAGCATAACTCGTTCATAAAAATTCAAATAAACAATTTACAACATACTGGAGATAACCTCAGAGAGTCTACTTTCCAAAAAAGTTGGCCTCGTGAGTTTTTATGATCGGGAAGTAGGTCAAAGGGTCGTTACAAAATCAGTATGTAAAACAGTAACGAATTTCAGTTTTGGTTTTGATTTTTCGAAAAATACTTAGACATCTAGTTAGAGGCTAACAATCACATGGAAGTTAGTTTATATATTTTTTGTGACCCCTGAATTTTTTCTAAGTATGAAAGGAGGTCTAAAGTGGTCATCTAGTGCCATACTTTTAGGAGGTCAGATTCTAGACGAATTTTGGACACTTTGGATTAATGAATTTCTAAAGGAATTTGGTAAAAGAGTAATGGGCCTTTGGGGAGAATTCTTATTAAAAATGAGAGGTTTTCATAGACATATATGTATGCATGATAATTTTGGTTTGAATTGTGGGAGTGTTTTTAAGTAGGTACGTTTAGGACGCGTAAATGAGAAATAAAATTTCTGCTCAAAACCAGAAAAAAAATAGTGTAGCATATAAGTGTAAATGACATCAGTAGGAAGTTGGAAAATGTTTAAATGCAAGTATAAAATTATGGTAAGATAGCTAAAGATATCCCAATCATACGTCTCTAGGTTTACAATCATATTATGTGTTTAATGTCTAATTGATGGTAAAGCTTTATTATGTGCTATAATATTTAAATATCCCTTGAAGTGTTTTGAAGCATTTGTTGGATTCTTTTGGGAAAGCAAAGCATCAGGTGAGTTTCATAGTCTCACTCTTAATGTTTTTACATGAGAATGGAAATGATGCAAGAATGTTTTGGATGTGTTTTAAAAAAAACGAAAAATCCTGAGAATTATGTTGGGGTATTACTTGAGGCAAATGAACGTTTATGTGGTTATAATAGGTGATATGCTTAATGTTGTTGCGATTTCTGAGTGATCCGTTATAGGTAGTGCTTCTACCTATTCCAAATCTAATTGGAGGATAGAAATAAGATCTTATTTCTGTGTGATTCCGGTTGGAGGGTAGTGACCCTACTCATTCCAAATCTAACTGGAAGGTGAAATTAAATACTACACCATAACGTGTGATTTCCGATCGTAGGAATGGGATTACCCCAAAGATTTGTTTATTAGAAATTGTAGGGGCACGAACCGTTACCGATGTGATTTATTGTGAGTTGTATCGATATCGCCAATGGATAGCCACAAAATTGTTCTGCTCATGATTAATGTATGTAATCGCAGACAAATTAATTTGTTTTTTTAAGGATTGATTGTTGTCTTTAAAACCTATGACTCTCACCAACCATTATGTTGACGTTTTTACGCATCATTTTTAGGTGAGGATTCATGAGGATTAATAAAGCTAAGAGAATGGCAGAATTTCCGCTATGGATTACATGGAGTTCGCTTCTTGAGTTTATTTATGTTTCTCTGTTTGAATAAATGCGTTTATCATGAATTGTTCGATAAGTGTTCTGCCATGTCATTTACTGACGAGACCCCTCTTTCATCATAATAAGACACCATTAGGTTTTTGGTATTGTTTATAAATTTGTTCCTTTGCTTTACATTAGTTTTCATTTTAGTATTTCCGTTCTAAATAGACACCATGTGTTGTGATGAATCCATTCTTTATTACCCTCGCGTTCCGCCTTAGCGGGGTGTGGACATATTGGTAGCAAGAGCCTATGGTTATAAGAACTAGGTGGTTAGCCTAGACTATAGGCTTAAAGGGTCCCTCATAATAGGCATTTAGGGCTTATGTGCAAGTAATATAACCTATTATGGATCTTATTTTTCCCTAAATTCATAAAGTACATTAAACAATAATATATATAGAGTTGAGTTTTCTTGCTATTTTGAGATCGTATCCTGATATACGTCACATTGTTTATGTGTCTATTATAGTATGACTCCACCCCTAATTCGAGCAAGTACCATAATTCAGTTGCTTTCCGCAATTTGGTGTAAAAAGATTAAGAAATGCAAAGGCTGGTAAACCGCAAGATCCGAATACCTATTTGCTGATTGGCCTTGTAGAGTCGAAGAAATATGACCTTGAAGGAAGTTGATGGACAACGTTGAGGAAATCGAAACAAAGAAAATTGCCACAAGGATGTGCAACGATCACCAGAGTTCCTGGAAACTTTTAAAGGTATCATGAATCTGTTCTGAAAAGAGCCGGTAGAACATCCTCTAAGTACAATACAGACAGGAATTTATAGCCACACCCCAACATCAAAAGGATATCCCATCCAATAGATATTTGCACACATCGCTACCCTCAGCCAAAGGGAAACATGAAGGATGGATAGATAGAAGAAGAGGAAGAATGGCGATGGATTTGACGGGGACTCGGACCTGAGTCAAACGCCAGTAGTAAACCTGAGAGGAAAAAGACAAATAAAGCTAGAACATGACGAAGCGTCTCGTTAAATTGCCCATGGTGAATTTTAAGTGATTGATATTTTTAGCTATTTTTCTTCTTTCGACGTTAGGACCAAGAAAGGACGTTTATATTCGATGTTTGGATTCTGATATTAATATAAAAGTGCAATATATAGGATATTTCCTTGTGTTATTTGTTGGTTTCAAGTATATTTATTAGGAGCTATAAGGTGTAAATATAGAAATGAAGGTCTTTATAGGAGGAAGTACAACTGAGAAAGGGGGCCTCTAAAATTAATGGTGGCCATATATAATATATACTAAACTCCACCACACAAGTGACTTGCAATTGTGAATTACATGGATACATGTCTTCTTGATAGCGATGCAATGTTCGTATATGGTTATTAAGAAGTATGATTCGATCATGATTCTTATTATATGGTCTAATGTATATAAATTTTATATCTTATAGAAAATGGCTCCATCACGTCGAAGTGGCAACAACGATAACAAGTGGCTTACTGGATATTTTGGTTGGGGTGTGGGTGTCTGGGTTTGTGCAACAACGAGACACCCTGACAATACTACTGCATTATCTGCACAACAAATTGCAAACCATTCTTTCCTCAGATTGTCACATAATACTAACAATGTGAACAATGCTAATAACGTAATGGAGGAAATGGTGGTGGTGGAAATGGAAATGGTGGGAACAACGGATGCACTTTCAAGGCATTCCAATCTTGTAATCCCAAGGAGTATGATGTTGAAAGGAGGTCTGCGTATAGCGCTTACACGTTGGTTGAAGAAGATGGAAAATATAGATAAGATAAATATGGTTGTGCGAGAATAAAAGGGAAGGTATGCCTGCGCTAGTTCATTGGTGAATAAGCTTTGACTTGATGAACACTCAATCCAAGCAAGAGGACGTGAGCTGCAATTGCCATGGCATGGGAACATTTTAAGGCATTGATGGATCAAAGAATTCTACCCAAGTAATGAAATGGAGAAATTGGAGAATGAGTTTTGGAATCACAAGATGGTGGGAGCTAATCATGCTGCCTACACAGATAGGTTTCATGAGTTCACCAGTTGTCCCCCAACTTATTACTCCTCTTGAGTCATCTCGATTAAAGGGTACATAGATTTGGTCACTGGCTCCTGAGAATTAGAGGAATGCATCGAGCAACCCCAACCAAACTACCATTGCAAATTCAATATTGAGGTCTGGAATACTAACTATAGGCAGGTCCAGCTGTGGCACTTTTACTAAGGTATGATAAAGAGACAGCGATTGGAAGAGTCTTAGCAAGACGGAGGATCTGTGGGAAAGACAACCAAAAGGCAAAGGTGGGGACAGATTTATGGCAACGACCCCGACCTAGAAACTAACTGTTGGATATTATCCAGGTGTTCCAATGCAATACCTCATCAACCAGAAAATGGATCGTGCAGAATGTAGGCAATAAACTGTTAGAGACTGGCTCCTTTCCCGCTAAGGACTGTCAGGTGCCAAGTAGACAAGTGGCTTCGGTGAATACTGTTAGAATGAGTAACAATCCGAGAGTGTGCTACGAGTGTGGAAGCCCAGATCATTTTCGCAACACCTGTCCTAAGATGAATCGAGTACCTGGGCAAGCGGGAAATCAATTGGCTTTAGAGGACAATTGTAACAATCAGAGCAATGGAAACCAAGTTAGAGGAAGGGCTTACAACGTGAATGTGAATGCAATGGAGGCGGTCCAGGATCCTAACGTTGTAACTAGTACGTTCTCTCTGAATGATCACTTTGTTACCGTATTATTTGATTCTGGATCCGATTTTAGTTTCATATCTACTAATTTGCGCCCTTACTTAATGTGAAACGTATTGTTAATCCAATGTTATGTGATAAGAGGTAGCCTTGATGGTAAGAAATTAGAAGTAGACATGACTCTATCCGTGACTGCAAACAAGTACTAGAAAGTTCTTTGTATAGCATAAACTTATACCTTTGGGTCATGACAGTTTTGATGTAGATTGGGGGAATGGATTGGTATATCCCAACATAAGGCACGTGATAATATTTCAAGAGAAAGTAGTCGAAATACAGTGAGGATGGTAGGGATCCTCTCAGATTTCAATGGGAGCGAACCGAGGCATCTCAAAGGTACTTGAAGAGCGTAAAAGACGGATGAGACAAGTTGGGCGATATTATACTATAGTAACATATGAGTTTAAAGATGTTTTTTCCCAATACTTGTCGGATTAACCACCAACAATAACAAGTTAAGTTTGCGTATAGAATCTATTTCCTGGGAGCGAACGTCAAATTGGAAGTCTCCAATATCGATTAGGCGCCTTCAAATGCAAGTAATTGACTGGAGCAGCTGCAAGTAGTTGCAAAGACAAGGGGTTTTATACGACCTAACTCTCATCTCCATGGGGAGCGCCAGTGTTATTTGTCAAGAAGAAGGATGGATCGCTACGTATGTGTATCAATTATAGAGAGTTGAACAAGTTGACGGTTAAGAATCGATATCCTCTTCCGAGAATTGATGATTTATTTGACCAACTACAAGGATCACATTATTTCTCTAAGATAGACCTTCGGTCAGGTTATCACCAACTACGCGTGCATGAAGACGACATACCTAAGACGGCATTTCGAACGAGATATGGACATTTTGAGTTTACGGTTATGCCTTTTGGGCTAACCAACGCGCCTGCAGTCTTTATGGATTTGATGAACCGAGTTTGTAAACTGTATTCTTAGAAAGTTGTTATACCGTGTTCATCGATGACAACTTGATCTATCTCGAATAGACGAAGAGGACCATGACGTTCATTTGAGCCTTGGAGTTGAATTGTTAAAGGGAATGAGAAGCTGTATGTCTAAGTTCTCCAAGTGTGAGTTTTGGTTGCAAGAGGTGCACTTTCTTGGTCACGTTGTTTTAATACAGAAGTAACATGTGAACCCAGAGCAAAAAGAAGTGGTAAAGCATTGTAAGACCACCTTATGACACCTTCTGAGATTCAATTTTTTTTGGGAATTAGCCGTTACAATACCGACGGTTATTGCAATTTCTCTCCAAGAATTGCTAACGCGTCTTACCATCGTTGACTCAAAAGAATCAGAAGTACATATGGGACGTGGAGCAAGAAGAGGCATTTCAGACCTTAAAGAATAACTTGTGTGATGCACCAATATTGACGCTACCTGATGGAGTTGAAGATTTCATAGTTTATTGTGATGCATCGAACCAAGGATTAGGTTGTGTTACATCATGCAGAGAGCAAAAGTTATTTGCCTATAGCATCGATGCACTGAAAATCCATGAGAAGAATAACACGACGCATGATTTAGATTTGGGAGCGGTTGTATTTTCTCTTAAGACTTGGAGGCATTATCTGTATGGTACTAAGAGTGTTATCTATACCGATCACAAAAGTCTTCAACACATTTTTGATCAGAAAGAGATGAATATGCGCCATAGGAGATGGATTGAGTTGTTTAGTGATTATGAGTGCGAGATTCGTTGCCATCCTGGTAAGGCGAACGTTGTGGCTGATGCATTGAGTAAGAAGGACAGTCGGCTGAAACCCTAGACAGTGTAAGGGCAGGAAATAACTTGCCAAGGCTGAATGAGAGAAACAGATACAATAGCCCAAAATGAGGCGCATATGCAAGAAATTTATTTATGGAGATCTGCTCTTGGATTTAGACCATCATGGAAAAGAGAGAGGTGAGAGTTTATATTTTTGGACCGTATATGGGTTCTAATTAATAGAGACTAAGAACGATGATTCATGGCAAGCTCAAAAGTCTAAGTACTCTGTGCCTCTAGGAGCTGAATAAGATACTTATAGATTTCAAGATATGTATTGTGCCGGGAATGAATAGAGATATTTGATTGCATAATTATGTTAGTAGAGTGTTAGACATGTTCAAAGGTAAAGGCTGAGCATCAAAGGCCTTCGAGCTTACTACAACAACCTGAGATACCTGAATGGAAGTGGGATAAGATCACTATGGATTTTATCACTAAGTTGCCTAGGTTAAAAAGTAGGCATGACACGATTTGGGTCATAGTCGATAGACTGACTAAGTTGGCTCATTTCCTAGCTATAAGGGAAGACTATAGTATTGAGAAATTGGTAAAGATCTACAATGATGAGATAGTCGCGAGACATGGAGTTCCTGTGTCGATTATTTTAGATAAAGATGGACGATTTTACCATCCATGATGCTAGGCAGAACTGTGCAAAAAGACTTTCAATCGGTGAGATGAGTTGGATATGAGTACGGCTTATCATCCCCAAACGGATGGACAAAGTGAGCGTACGATTTAGACATTAGAGGATATGTTGAGAGCGTGTGAGTAATAGATTTTGCGGGGACAGCTAGGATGTTTATCTACCAATGGCTGAGTTTTCTTACAATAATATCTATCATTCGAGTATAAGATGGTTGCTCCGTTATAAGCCTTGTCTGGAAGGAATTGTAGGTCGCCTATTTTATGTGCTGAATTGGAGAAAGTAGTTGATTGACTGAAATTGTTCAAAGAAACGACTAATAAAGTTGTGTTGATAAAGGATAAGCTCAAAGCAGCGAGAGATCGTCAAAAAAGCTATGCTGATAATTGACGCAAACCATTGGAATTCGAAGTAGGAGATCAGGTGATGTTGAAAGTATCACCCTGGAAAGGTGTAATTTGTTTTGGGAAAAATGGAAAGTAGCATCTAAGAGGTACGAAAGACAACATTTTGAGAACACTTCTTACAAAAGGTGGATCGGTCTTGTAAGCGTAATCGATTAAAGGTTCAAAGGGAATTGAGTGGGGTACATGACACGTTTCAATGTGCAAACCTAAAGAAATGTTTGCGGATGCTAGTTTGCATGGCCCAATAGGAGTGAGATAAAAGTTTGACAAACACTCTTCCATTTTGGTTAGAGGCGCCCTGTGGAGATAATGGATCGTGACATTAAGAGTTTAAAGCGTAGTAAGATAACGTTAGTAAAGGTTTGTTGGAATTCTAAGCATGGTCCTGAGTTTACTTGGGAACGCTAGGATTATATGAAGTCTAAGTACCCTCAGTTGTTTGTTGCTCGAGCTGATGAATCGGCTAGTTAAATCCCAGGACGAGATTTCCTAAAGGAGGGGATACTATGATAACCATGGCTTGAGCAGGTTAGTCAAACTGTTAGTGTTGACTTAGGTGTCTGTTGCAATGTATGATTTAATTGACTTTTATGTGATACTAATGTATGTGGGTTTATACTTGTGTTTTTTGAGGTATTGTAATCAATCAATGATGTGATCATCACAATGAGATTGGAATGGCGGTGAAGTTTGGTTAAGTTCATTTCGATCACATTTTTGAGTGGACAAGGAAATAATTATTGAGAGGATTATGAGCGTTCTTCTGTGATTAAATTGTGTTAGTATTTTTTAACGTATATGCATTTTTGTGTTAGTAGTCTAACGATAGGTTTAGATTTTATAGTGGTAAGTTTGAAAGAAATCATATAAAATTTCTATTATAGAAAGTTAGAATGAAAATGAAAAATTTAAAAGTTATTCTTTTAAAAGTCTAGTGAAATTGCGTTTAAAGCAAAAAGGTATAGTCAAATTTGTTAAGGTTTTTATAAATATTAAAGTGAAATTACAAGTTAATGATCAATTATAAAAATTGAAAAATAAATAAATAAATAAATAAAAGGCTATTCGGCCGAATAAAAGAAAAAAAGAAAAGAAAAGAAAAAAATAGAGTTGTATTAGAAATCAAACACTAACTAGGCTTTATCTAGGTTACCTTAGGAGCCTATAAATACATAAAAACATACAAACCCCTAAGCCCCTATTGAAGTTTGGCCGAATTTTACAAGAGAAGAAAAGAAGAAAATTTAATGTTCTTGGTGTAAAGGTATTTTCTAATCTATATGTTTAGTTCTAGTTATTAATTTTCAATTAATGTAATCTAATAGAATTTAGTATAGGTTTTTTATAAATTAGGGTTTATTAAATTATGGCTTTGAATTTTCTGGAAGTTTTTATAATGTTTTTATAATAATTGTTTCACACATAATGGTTTAATTGTTACAAGATTTGATCATTGCTTTAGGGTCTAGATCCCGAATTAGTTGTTTTACTTATCACTGCAGAATTTTAGACAGTTTAGAGTAACGAGCATAACTCATTTCATAAAAAATTCAAATAAACAATTTAACAACAAAATGAGATAACCTCGAGAGTCTCTTCCGAGAAAATTGTCTCCTCAGTTAGTAAAGTTGGTCTCGTGAGTTTTTATGGTCGGGAAGTGGGTCAAAAGGTCGTTACAAAATCAGTGGGTAAAACTGTGACGAATTTCAGTTTTGGTTTTGATTTTTCTAAAAATACTTAGACATCTAGTTAGAGGCTCTAAATCACGTGGAAGTTAGTTTATATATTTTGTGTGACCCCTGAATTTTTTCTAAGCATATAATGAGGTCTAAAGTGGTCATCTAGTGTCATACTTTTAGGGGGTCAGATTCTGGACGAATTCTGGACACTTTGGATTAATGAATTTCTAAAGGGTATTTGTAAAAGGGTAATGGCTTTGGGAGAGCTATGAGAGGTTCATAGGACATATATGTAGCATGGTGAATTTTGGTTTGAATTTTGGAAGTGTTTAAGTGGTACGTTTAGGACGCGTAAGTGAGTATAAAATTCTGCTCAAAACCAGAAAATTTAAAGTGTAGCATTGAAGTGTAAATGGCATATGTAGGAGTTGGAAAAGGGTTAAATCAAGTATAGGACTATGGTAGATAGATTAGATATCCATCATAGTTGAGGTTACATCATATTGGGTTGTATGCTTAATTGATAGTATCTTATTGTGTGCTTAATTGTTTAGATTATCCGTGAAGTGTTTATGAAGCTTTTGTTGGATTCTTTTGGGAAGCTAAGCATCAGGTGAGTTTCATAGTCCCACTTTTTAATGTTTTTACATTTGGGATAGAAATGATGCAAAGAGGTTTTGAAATGTTTTAGTTACTGTGATAATGTGATTTAAATTATGCATGGGCTATGCGTGACTATTGTATGTTATGTGCTACTTGCTTTTATGGTATGAATTTTTGTGCTTGAGCGTGATCGTATCATGGCATTTATAGATTTGATTGGTAGTAAGCGTGATCGTCTTATTATTGTGAGTTGTTTAAGTGAGCGTGATCGTCTCATTGTTGTTATGTTTTGTATGAGGATTAAGTGTGAACGTCTCAATGTTGATTGATGTGATTGAATGTTAGCTTGTATGATAGTACGCTGTATGTCCTGCTATGTTATGTTTTAATTATCACAGTAATTGGATTTAAAGGTTTGTTGACATTTTTAAGCATCATTTTCAGGTGAGCTTCATGAGAATACTAAGGTTAAGAGAGGTGGCTAGAATGACCGCTAGGATTGCATTGGAGTTCGCTCCTGAGTTTGTTTATGTTTGTTGCATGATTTTGTTGAATGTTATTTGATTTTATTAGGTTCGTAAGATATTGTTCTTGTATTGGTGAGACCCTTTTTTATTAATACAAGATGTCATTCTTTTGGTTTTCGGTATTGTCATGACACATTGTGTCTTTATTACTTAGTTATGCATTTAGTGTTTCTTTATTGTTGACACCATTGTGTTGTGATGATATCCATGATGTCACGCCTCGTGTTTCGCCTTGGCGGAGTGTGACAAGTACTCCCCTGGTTTGCTCAATAATGGAGAAGAAACACGCCTCGTGTTTCGCCTTGGCGGACCGGGTTGGTATGAATAGCCTTGAGGCATGAGTCCATGGTAGCCATAAGGAGGGTAATCGTCTTCACGTGCAAGGAAAGGATCGATCTGGAGGTGTGGCTCTAGGTTGTCTCTGATGGACAAGTATTGGAATTCGCAGATGGTGTGGTCGTAAATCCAGTTGGCTTGGGCCTCTTATTTCCCCTTCCAAGCGTCATTTTTCTCCCATCGCTCATCTTGTTGGTCCATCCATCGTGCTTGACGAACCTGCCAATCGCCTTGGCTCATGTTCCGGTACATTTCGGCGAAACCACCAGCCCCCTCGTTGGCCGCTTCTCCTTCAGCCTCCTCCTCGGCTTCTTCCTCTCCCTCCACCGCTCGTACTGCATGCCAAACACATATCCCATTTTGAAGTTCCATGATAATGCCCATTGCAATCAATGATTTTTTCTTGAACAAATGAGGTGGAGGCTCAATACTTAATGCATCCCTCATTTCGTTGGTCAACAACCCAAATGACCTCGCAATCCGAGTAACAAACATCCCTCTATAAATAAATTTTTTATCCCTCACTCCCTTTAGATATTTGGAAAGCCAATACGGAATGTTGCAAATGACCTCTGGAGTGTAGATACAATAAATATAGTAGAGATCAATCTCGGTGACTCTATGGGTGGTTTATTTTCTCCCCGCTATGGTAGTTGCGATGCAACGATGGGCTAGCTTAACCCTAGGGTCCCTAATGGACGCCACCTTTGTGTTTCCCACATTGAACCCACCGTCCCCAATGGTTGGCCAAAATTCCATCAACAAATGACTTTCCATCACGGTCTCAGCCCTACTTATTCCTCTCAAGGTTGCATTATCCCTAGACCCCCTTTTGATTTACAACCCGACTCTCCATCCCAACTCTAAAAGAGACACCTCCCTTGGCTCGCCTCCTAATATAAACTTAACACCTGTATGTTCTGGATCATATCTGAAAGCAGAGGCCTCAAATTCAAATGAAGCAAAGAATTTACGAACCAATTCCTGGTAGATGGGCTCATTCATTCAGAAAAGATTTCCCTATTGAGGTCTGGAGAAAGAGTCGGTACTTATGGAATTAAAGAAAGCTTGGTCAAGATTTTGGTGAGCAAGGAACTCCCAATCAATAACGTCCCCTGAATGGATGGGGCGCCTTGCAAGAGTGTCATAGTTTAATTGGTGCACCCCATTTTCGAACACTCCGAATCTTCGGATCTTTTCTTCCAATGAAATTTGAGATGTAGAGGATTGTCCTCTTGTACTCCAGGGTCTTTTGCTCATTTTCTAGAATGGAATCAACATAAAAATAAATGGGATTAGTATGATACGTTTAGGTGTTCATGATCAGAGGGTCACGACGGCGTCATGGTTTTGCTTGGACGTCGTCAGAATGACTTTTGTTTAAAAATTGGTTTTGCGAGGGAAAGCTAAGCTATTTTTCGTAAAACCCATTTCCAAACACCTGGCCCTCTATAAAAATTTGAAAATAATGGTCATTGACTTAGATCTAATTTGTTTTTGTGAAAGTGTTGAGATTAGGTGATTCAATACCTTAATAAACTACTCAAACTAGTGCATGATCACCAATAATTTCAACCAATTGAATCGTGGTGAAAACTAATTGGGTGAAGTCGTAATTGAGCGAAATTAAGAGCGAATCGAGATGAAGGAAAAGTAAAGATGAGAGGGGTGAATCACTTACCAATTGGGGCTGGTTGCCTTCCGTGTAGAAAGATCTGAATCCAAAGTCGGCGGCGGTGGTGATAGAGATGTTTTTGTTTTTGTGAAAGAGAATGAGGGAGGAGATGGGGTTTTTATATTCCTGCCCAGCTCGTAGTGACAACATCGTGTATTGCTCTTGACGCTGTCGGGATGGTCAAATCGTTCAAAATCTACTTTTTTAAAGATATTTGATTTTTCTTAGGAGAAGTCAACAACCCTTCTTCCCCAGAGGTCGAATACGCGGTTGCTATTGGTAAGTGTGAAAAAGTAGTGTGATATGGTTTTGCCTTTAGTAGGGTCATAATTTCTACCGGTCGGGAAATTATGAGGTGTTGACTGGGTTGTTAGGGGATTTTCATCGTCACCTCGAGATCTGACATTTCGACTAGTTCTCCTTCCCGGTTTAAAGCCGAAGGTATTTTTCTGAATACGGGGTAAACTCGAGAAGTTTAGCTGAACATATCTTATCCATAGTGAGTTTGTGGGGGTAGATTTGAGGGTATCAGGGAACTTTTTTTTGGATTTTCTGGGAATTTATGCCCGGCTGGGGGTTCTGAGGCCTCCATATTTGGGTATTTTGTAATCTTCTTGATTTTTCTCATCCTGCTCCCTTCCTTTCTTATCTTTTCCTTTAACCTCCTTGTAACTTCGAAGAAAGTTTCATAAAATCGCCAATAATTATTTTCATGTATTCCTCGAGTTGCTCAACTCTTTTTTCTTTGCCGTGGATGAAATTCATCACAATATGCTCAAATTCTTCTTGACGTGATGGTTCTGGGGGTAGTTGATATGTTTCATTGCCCATTCTTCTAAACACGCCTTTGCTTCTTCCCATAAGGGAGAGTGCGTCTTTCATGAGTGTATCAACCTTATATTCCATGACTCCCAGTAAATGCTCAATGTTAGGATTCACATAGTTAAGGTCCTCTTCCTCTAGGATGACGGGGTTGTTCCATCCTTCGTCCTCAAACTAGGCTAACTTCTCGATAATGGCCCAAGCATTTTCTGCACTTAGCTTCCTTAATCGGCCTTCAGTGGCGTAGTCTATGGTTTCTTTCAAGGTGTCACTGACATGATCATAAAATATTTGAACTTGAAGCCAGAGATTGATGCCGTGATGAGGAACTTTTTAGAGTAAGTCCTTGAAATGAGTCCATGCTTCAAAAAGATACTCTCCTTGATGTTGTTGCAACATAAGGATGTCATTGTTATAACACCCTGTGTTTTAGGGTCATTGACGTCATCAATAAATTCACTATGTATTTTTAGTATTGTACGCGTTTGCTTTAAATCGAAAACGTTAAGTTAAATCGCGTAAGCTAAAAATTATCGTTCAATGTAAACGGGCGTCAAACAATTAAATGTTTACATCAAGCAAGTGTTAAGTAATTATTTTAAGGATACTTATTAACTTTGTTTATTTTATTTTATTGGATACGTAAATTGTTTATGTTTCGCGATAAAAGTACATTTAGGCATACTCGGAACTACATTAATTAATCTACGCTTCAACAAATGCCTATTATTATTTCCAATGATCAAAAAGTTTATACACTTTACCTATGTTTGTTAAATAGGATGCCCTATATACAAGAAATAACCAAGACTTGGACATTTAAATTGCAAGTATACACTTCTTAAGTTATCTACACTTTACATTATAACATTATACTTTCATTTTTCAAGTATAATACTTTCATTTAGCTAGCTAAATATTTGCTGCATAATTTCATGGGATGATTCACACATTAAGGAACATTGGAACATAAAACCATACCTAAGGTCATGTACAAGTATGGAGCTTATAAGACTTATGGCAAGTATAATGATTTTGACCAACTAGTCACCCACTTTGCTCCTTATTGCTGTCCCCCCTTGATATTTCTATGAGTTTTGGTCTTTTTTATAAGGCATATGACTAGCACATTTATCATATAAGTCTTACACCTTTTCAAGAGATAAAACACATAAGTCTTTACTTGATAAAAATCAGCATTCTCTCCCCTTTTCTTCCTTGTTTAGCCACGACATCAAACACCCCTTTTTTATAATTCATAGCTTGATTTTCCAATACCATACACACATACCTACATCATATCTAAGATGTCTTAAGTTGTTTGCAAGGGTTGGTTAAAGGTTTATAAGTATTGAAGCAAGAAAAGCAATATTAGAGTTTCTATTGGAATTAGGGTTTTCTAAGCTTGTAAGCTTTGGTTTTTCATCTAAACAAGGGTTTAGATTATGTTGGTTATCATCATAAATCATCATAAGGTCATCTAAAACTCTTTATGTCTTTATATTTATTATTTTATGTGTATATAAGTTCTTTATAGCAAAAATCACCATTTGGGACTTTTAAACATGTAAAAAGAGTTTTTACTTGTGATCATCATTTTGTACACTTTTTCATATGTTATGTGTAGTTGATGATATCATGATATAATGGGATTATAAGTATGGTATCATGTTTGTTAAAGTATAAAAAGTTCATGTATAAACTAGTAGTTAAAGTATACTTATGAAAGTTCTTATATAAATATGTGTGTAACAAATGGGATTTGTGATTTATTGGACATTTTTAGACAATTTATGGAACCTTATGGACACTATTTATTATGACATAGTATTATAGAGTATTGGATAATTGTGGTATTTATGAAGTTGAAAGTATAGAAATACAAGTTATAAAATGAGTACACCTAAGATTTCAAAAGGACTGTTAGATTTCGTGTTTTTTAGACAGTAGTTTTGACACTTTATAAAGATAGTACACCTCATGTCAATTCCAAATAGTTAAAAATACTCGAAAAAAAATTAATAACGAAAAAGATACGTAGTTTTCGATTTTTAGATAATATCCGGTGTTATAAAAGTATTTTTATAACAACTATTGATATAAAAAATTATTACAAACTGAAGGTTTGGTATTTTTATTAAATACACATTATTTTTTAGGATTCCAAAACAATAAGAAAACGTAATTTTTTCAATTAAAAACGATGTAGTTATGAATTACTCGCGAGTTTATATACTTAACTGTATAAAAATACTTTTATAAAAACTATTTATATTTAAAGTTTACTTATTCATCTCGGGAACATTTTTTTTGTAAACCTCATAAAATAATAGAAAGTTTCAATTACGAGTCGATGCTCGAAATGTATTTACTAAAAACGGAGCTAAAAGAAATAAAATACGGCGTTTACGTATAATTAAAGTTATAAAAAGTAATTTTATAATACTATAACAGTAAAATTTACTATTCATGACAGTATAATTATATTTTGAAAACATCAATAAATTTATAGAACTTTCAATAACGAAGACGTACTCGAAAGAATCGCTAAAAACAGAGCTATAACGAACACAATACGGGACCATTTACGGGTTGCGTTAATTAAAGTTATAAAAATAAGTTTATAACTGGTATGAACAGTAAAAATCACTGTTCATCAGAGGACTAAAAATATGAAAACGTCAAAATTTTGATAACTCGTCTTAATACGAAAGCGTCGGGTGACATAGAGAAACGGACTTGAAACGTGAAAGTTATGTCATTTTTACTAAGGTATATTTATAAACGTTTTAACTTTATAAATATGATTTCACTAAAAACAATTAGATGGTGATTAGCTATATAGAATTATATATGGTAGTAGTTCCCAAATTTTTTGATTTTTTGGAATTTTTTTTTTTTAGTAACTTATACGAACTATTATTGGATTTAGGTTGCACTCGAATCTATTACCGTGACGCCAGTTTTATTATTTTTTTTTTTTTTTTTTTTATTTTTTTTTTTTTTTTTTTTTTTAAAAAAATTTTTTTTTTTTAAAATATTTTCTCTGTGATACACTTGATATTCGCTCACTCAAGGTGAGTTATAGCCTCACATATTACATGATTTATTTTATAAGTTTTTGGGGTGAGAAACATGCACTGTTTTATAATTGTACACAAGTGGATAAGTTTTATATTATGATTACGTGTTGCCTAAGTAGCGATAACCCTAGTTGAGCCCATTATCATGAATTGTCAGTTACTGGATTGTGAGCGCAAATGTTATGAATAGATCTATTGGGATGGACATCCCCGTTCGGGCGATTAGCTATCACTAGGCAAACGAACGTATACCATATCGAACATAGGATGTTGCGGGTTAGAACATCATCACGGGCAATATAGGCCATTTATATGGTATTCATTTATGTCGAGCTTCAGTGTCATGAGCTTAGGGCAACGTAATTACTTTAATTTGAGTCTGCATCTGTTACTTATCATACACTGGGAAATATTGTGGTCCCTTCAATATACGGATTTATCAAATCCTATGAATTCACCAACTTTATTGTTGAAGTTTTAAAAGCACTGTTTTTCAGGAGGTCAATAAGCCTGAGTGCAAAGGGTATATGGTGGTTTTGATTTGGATATCATGCTTAAAGATTTTGTCGCATATATTTTGTATATCTGTTATGGGCTAGAAATCTTTGTATTTTGAACAAGTGAACAAGTGAAGCTTCGGGCTTATGTAATAAATACTTTGTTAAATCCAATGTATCCATTTTAAACGACTTTTTGGTCGTTCTAAATATATCTTGTGTTATTGATCTATGAAGTAACACGCCCCGGACCCTTATTTCAATTTGGGGGTGTTACAGATTGGTATCAAGAACCAAGGTTATAGAGAAGCAGGTCAAATCTTTTTGTTGGACTATAACAATTTTCAAACATTGCATTCATACAAAGGGGTTTACACGGGACATACATACGTGCATACATTCATGCATACACTAGTTGTTGCATTAGTTGGTTGGACTAGATGCATTCTTGATTGATATACATGTTATGATATAAATGTATATTACTATAAGGGTCTTATATTAAATACTAATATAAGCTATTTTGGATTTTTAGATTCCGTCATGTCAGATTCAAATGAATCAGAGGTCACATACACAGAGATATCCAGTCCATTTGAGGACTTATCAGACATTGGATCACCAGGAGTTGTTGTACCTGAGCACGAGGGACTGCCCTAGATGCTAGATGACCCGTATGTGCAGGTCGCCTTACAGGCCTCGCCATCACCAGACTACATACCTGGCCCCGAGGAGCCACAGTCACCACCCCTACCAAATTTTGTCCCAAAGCCGGTATATCCCGAGTATATGCCGCAGGAGGATGAGGTGTTTCTGGCTTAGGAGCAGCCACTGCCTGCTGCTGCCTCACCCACTGCTCTATCACCAAATTATGTTCTGGAGTCCGTTCCTAAGGCGGACCCAAAGGAGGATGACGAAGAGGACCCTGAGGAGGATCCTGCGATTATCCTGCCGATGGAGGAGATGATGGCGATGACAAGGATGAGTCATCAGAGGATGATGAGGTTGACATCAAGGCCGATGATAATAATAAGGAGGAGGAGCACCCGACTCCTGCCGACTCTGTGGTTGTTGCTTTACCAGCTGCTGATCATGCCCCATCTATGGAGGAAATAGAGCCGTTCGAGACCGATGAGTCTGCGGTCACACCACCACCACACCCTGCATATTGTGTGACAGCTAGGATTTCTATTCCAACTCCAGTACCTACACCAGTATGGTCTGATGCATAGGTTGCCAGACTTCTCGCTATATCTACTCCACCATCATCACGACTCTCCCCATGGTTATCACCACTTCCACATATACCTTCTCCACCACTACCCCCGATACCATCTCCATTACTACCACTATCACCACCACTACCAGTATCATCACCAGTGCCTGTGTTATCTCTATCACCACCTGCTAGTCCTATTCGTCCGTTGGGCTATCGAGCTGCTATGATCTGGCTGAGAGCCGAGGCCGCATCTACTTCCCATTTACTACCATTACCACCACCCATCATACTCTCCTACACCAGACCAGCTACACCATCATCAGGGACACCACCCTTGCATTTACTCTCTACCGACTATAGAGAGGACAAACCCGAGGTTACCTTACCACCTCGAAAGAGGTTAGGTATAGCTCTTGGTCCTGCATATGAGGTCGGAGAGAGCTCGTCTGCTACTGCTAGACTGGCTGGAGGTCTTAGGGCAGACTATGGTTTTGTAGCTACTATAGATAGGGAGATCAGGCATGATCCGGAGAGAGATGTTGGATATGGGATCACCGACTCGTGGGATAAGATAGTTGAGACCCTACAGGGTGCACCAGTTAGTATTGATACAGAGTTGGGTCAACATGTGACAGCGTTTGAGACTAAGGTTAGGCAGGACACGGATGAGATTTATACGAGGTTAGACGATGAGCAGTCTGGGAGACAACTATTGGCTGGTTAGCTCAACATGTTGTTTAGGGATAGGCGTGCACATGCACGTACTGCTAGACTTATGAAGACTGAGACTAGGATGTCTAAAGAGGCTTGGGGATGATCTATGGATGCGAGTGATCTTGCACGTGCAGAGGTTATGTCGCTACGTACCACAATGTTAGCTCAACAGTCACAGATCAGAGAGTTACAGTCAGCAGACCGTAAGAGACAGACGGTGATTACAGAGATGTTGGCAGCAGATCATAGGAGGCAAAAGCAGCTCACAGAGGCACTAAATCTGATAAAGAGACTTCAGACTCAGATGGCAGAGTTCGAGAGATAGTAAGGACCCGCCAAAGGTCCTGCACAGCCAGAGCTACCAGAGGAGGCTGGTAGCAGTTCCTAGATTCTGTTATGGCTAGTTGTTTTGTACAGCCTACTAAGTATTACAGGTTCAATCCTGGATAGTATGGCTTTAGGTTGTATATATTCTTTTATCTTGTAACCTAATCTATGTGATCATTTTGTATCTGAACCAATCATGTACGTTTTCCAATTATATATGGAATGGTGGTATTATGTCATGTCTGTAATCGAATTTGTTGTGAATGAATGTCAATTTGGTTATATCTTTATTGATTACAATTCAGTTGTATATTTCACTGTGTGATGTGATCTCACTTTACTTATTGTCCATATGTCATGTCATGGTTATGATTTTACGAAATCTAACGGGTATTATATTTTCTTGTGATTGAAGAAAATGGCACCAAAAAGAGCCACAAGATCAACACCAGCTGCAACAACCACCACCACATATGTCAGCAATGCTTAACTTAAGGCATTGATCGATCAAGGTGTTGCTATGCACTAGCAGCACGTGACGCTGACAGAAGCCGAAATGGCAAAGACAGTCATAATTTTAGCACGGGTGTAAGGAGGCAAGCTCCTCCTGGTCGTGATGCAAACACGAATGGTGTCGACAGCTACAATTCAGGAACAAGTGCTAGGAGAAATGAGCGAGCCACTCGTGAGTGCACTTACCCAGACTTCATGAAGTGCCAACCTCTAAATTTCAAAGGCACAGAAGCAGTTGTCAAATTGACTTAATGGATTGAGAAAATGGAAACTGTGTTCCGCATAAGCAACTGTTCTATGGAAAACCAAATCAAGTTCTCCACTTATACTCTTCTGGGAAATGCTCTAACGTGGTGGAACTCCCATGTTAGGACTGTTGGTAATGACATTGCTTATGCAATGACATGGATTGAACTAAAGAAGAAAATAACTGACAAGTACTACCCAAGGACCAAGATTAAGAAACTCGAAGTCAAACTGTGGTAATTGAAAGTAAAAGGGACCGATGTGATAGGGTACAACCAACATTTTTAGGAACTGGCACTGCTGTGTGGTAGAATGTTTCCTGAAGAATCTGACAAGATTGAGAAATATGTCGGTGGCTTACTCGACATGATCCACGGAAGTGTAGTAGCATCCAAGCCTAAGACAATGCAAGAGGCAACTGAAATGGCAATCGAAGTAATGGATAATAGAATTCACACTTTTGTTGACTGTCAGATAGAGAACAAGAGAAAGCCAGATAATAACCAACAACCACAACAGCACCACCAAAACAAGAGGCAGAACATCGACAGAGCTTATGTTGCAGGGACTGTTGAGAAGAAACAATATGGGGGATCCAAACCCCTATGCTCAAAATGCAATTATCACCACGATGGTCCATGTGCTCCTAAATTCCACAAATGCAACAAAGTTGGCCATTTTGCTTGTGACTGTAGAAGTACGGCAAATGCTAATAATGCTAACCATCAAAGGGGCACTGGTTAGGGTCAGAAGCCTACTTGTTTTGGGTGTGGAGTCCAAGGACACTTCAAGAGGGAATGTCCCAAGCTGAAGAACAACAACAACCATGGTAACCAAGTTGGAGGCGGCAATGCTCCAACCAAGGTCTATGCGGTAGGGCATGCAGGGACAAACCCAAACTCCAACATTGTGACGGCTACGTTCCTTCTAAACAACCACTATGCTTCTATCTTATTCGATACTGGTGCCGATAGAAGTTTTGTATCCACTGCATTTAGCTCCCAAATTGGTATTACTCCAACTGCATTAGATTACTATTATGACGTTGAACTAGCCGACGAGAGAATAATTGGGTTGAACACTATCCTTAGGGGTTGTACATTAAATATCCTGAACCACCCATTCAACATAGACTTAATGCCCGTAGAACTTGGTAGTTTCGACACAATAATTAGTATGGATTGGTTGGTAAAGTACCAAGCAATCATTGTGTATGCTGAGAAGATCATTCATATCCCCTGGGTAAATGAAACATTAATTGTTCAGGGTGATGAAATCAACCAGGGACACGAGGCTCGTCTGCACATTCTCTCGTACTCCAAAACACAAGAATACATGCTAAAAGGATGTCTAGTCTTTTTGGCACATATTACTACAAAGGAGGTTAAAGACTAGTCAAAAAAGAGGACGTACCAATAGTTTGAGATTTTCCTAAAGTATTTCCTGAGGACTTGCCGGGTCTTCCTCTGACTCGACAAGTGGAATTTCAAATTGATTTGGTACCTGGTGCTGCACCTGTAGCACGGGCACCTTATCGATTGGCGCCTTCTGAAATGAAAGAGTTGTCAGAACAACTAAAAGAGCTATCCGACAAAGGCTTTATAAGACCCAGTTCCTCACCTTGGGGAGCCCCGGTCCTATTTGTCAAGAAGAAGGATGGATCATTCTAGATGTGCATTGATTATCAGGAATTGAACAAGCTAACGGTGAAGAACCGTTATCCACTTCCAAGAATTGATGATTTATTTGATCAGCTTCAAGGGTCGAGTGTCTACTCGAAGATCGACCTAAGGTCAGGTTATCACCAACTGAGGGTTCGAGAAGAAGACATTCCGAAGACCGCCTTTAGAACTCGTTACGGCCATTATGAATTTCAAGTTATGCCATTTGGTTTGACAAATGCACCTGCCGTATTCATGGACCTTATGAATCAGGTGTGCAAACCGTACTTGGATAAATACGTGATTGTATTTATTGATGATATTCTAATATATTCAAAGAACAAATAAGAGCACGAAGAGCACCTTAAGTTAATCTTAGAGTTGCTTAAGAAAGAGGAGTTGTATGCCAAATTTTCCAAGTGTGAATTTTGGATTCCTAAAGTACAGTTCCTCGGTCACGTGATTGATAGCCAGGGTATTCACGTGGACCCTGCCAAGATCGAATCCATTAAAGATTGGGCATCTCCTAAGTCACCAACAAAGATTCATCAATTTTTAGGTCTTACTGGGTATTATCTAAGATTCATCGAAGGATTTTTGAAGATTGCCAAACCAATGACCAAGCTCACTCAGAAGAAGGTCAAGTTTGAGTGGGGTAACAAACAAGAAACATCATTCTAACTGTTGAAGCAGAAGTTGTGTAGTGCACCAATTATGGCTTTACCCGAAGGAAGTAAATATTTTATCATATACTGCGATGCTTCGATCAAAGGTTTGGGCGCTGTGTTGATGCAAAGAGAGAAGGTGATTACTTATGCATCACGCCAGCTGAAAATTCATGAGAAGAACTATACGACTCATGATTTGGAACTTGGAGTGGTAGTGTTTTCTCTGAAACTCTGGAGACACTATTTGTACGGAACCAAGTGTACGGTGTTCACGGATCATAAGAGCCTACAACACATTCTTAATCAAAAGGAGCTGAATATGAGGCAGCGCCATTGGTTAGAATTGCTTAGCGATTACGATTGCGAGATTCGTTATCACACAGGGAAAGAAAATGTTATCGCTGACGCCTTGAGCAGGAAGGAACAAGAGCCACCATTAAGGGTTCGAGCTTTAGTCATGACTATAGGTTTGAATCTCCCTAAACAAATTTTGGATGCTCAAACTGAAGCACGAAAACCAGAGAACATCAAGAACGAAGATGTTGGAGGCATGTTGGTTGAAAATTCTAAAGATCCAGAGAAATTTAGAATGGAAAAGTTAGAACCCCGCGTAGATGGAACTCTATGCTTCAATGGCAGGAGTTAGTTACCATGTTATGGCGATTTGAGGACTGTGATCATGCACGAGTCCCACAAGTCAAAATACTCTATTCATCCGGGTTCTGATAAGATGTTCCAAGACATGAAGAAGCTATATTGGTGGCCCAATATAAAGGCAAACATCGCCACCTATGTTAGCAAATGTCTGATGTGTGCTAAGGTCAAAGCCGAACATCAAAGGCCACTAGTATTGTTGGTACAACCTGATATACCTCAATGGAAGTTGGACAATATCACTATGGATTTTGTCACGAAGCTTCTTAAGTCGTCACAAGGCTACAACACCATTTGGGTTATTGTTGACCGACTCACTAAGTCCGTAATCTTTGTACCGATGAGAGAGACTGATCAGATGGATAAACTTGAAATAATGTACCTAAAGGAGGTAGTCACGAGGCATGGAATACCTCTCTCGATTATTTGTGATCATGACCCTAGGTTCGCATCAAATTCCTAGAGGTCACTTTAGAATGCTTTGGGTACTAGTCTGGATATGAGTACTGCGTACCATCCACAAACAGACGAACAAAGCGAGAGGACTATTAAAACTCTTGAGGATACGTTGCGTACTTGTGCAATCGACTTTGGAAAGGGTTGGGTTAACCATTTGCCATTAGTCGAGTTCTCATATAACAATAGCTATCACGCTAGCATCAAGGCCGCACCATTTGAAGCACTTTACGGTCAAAAGTGTCGTTTACCCATTTGTTGGGCCGAGGTTGGAGAAGTTCAACTCACTGGTCCAGAAATAGTGCAAGAAACAACTGAGAAGATCGTTCAAATCAAGCAGAGAATGCAAGCTGCTCACGATCAACAAAAGAGTTACACGGATCTAAAGCGTAAGCCAATGGAGTTTCAAGTTGGGGATAAAGTTATGCTTAAAGTTTTGCATTGGAAAGGGGTCGTACGTTTTGTTAAACGGGGGAAGTTGAACCCTAGGTACGTTGGACCATTCAAGGTATTGGAAAAGGTTGGATCCATTGCATACAAGCTTGAGCTTCCTGAAGAGTTAAGCCGGTTCATAATACATGTCATGTATCCAACTTGAAAAAGTGCCATGCCGACGAACCATTAGCCGTTCCGTTGGATGAACTTCACTTTGATGACAAGCTTTAATTTGTCGAGGAGCCGGTAGAAATCATGGACCATGAAGTTAAACAATTTAAGCGAAGCCGCATTCCACTAGTCAAGGTTCAATGGAACTCCAAGAGAGATCCTGAGTTAACATGGGAACGCGAAGATCAATTCAGGAAGAAATATCCACACCTCTTCATAAAGACTGCACCATCGTCAAGTGCCACGTCTTAAGCCTTGAGGACAAGGCTCACTTAACTGGAGGAGACTATAACACCCCATATTTTAGGGTCATTGACGTCATCAATAAACTCACTATGTATTTTTAGTATTGTACGCGTTTGCTTTAAATCGTAAACGTTAAGTTAAATCACATAAGCTAAAAATTATCGATCAATGTAAACGGGCGTCAAACAATTAAATGTTTACATCAAGCAAGTGTTAAGTAATTATTTTGAGGATAATTATTAACTTTGTTCATTCTATTTTATTGGATACGTAAATTGTTTACGTTTCGCGATAAAAGTACGTTTAGGCATACCCGGAACTACATTAATTAATCTACTCTTCAACAAATGCCTATTATTATTTCCAATGATCAAAAAGTTTATAAACTTTACCCATGGTTGTTAAATAGGACGCCCCATATACAAGAAATAACCAAGACTTGCACATTTAAATTGCAAGTATACACTTCTAAAGTTATCTACACTTTACATTATAACATTATACTTTCATTTTTCAAGTATAATACTTTCATTTAGCTAGCTAGATATTTCCTCCATAATTTCATGGGATGATTCACACATTAGGGAACATAGGAACATAAAACCATACCTAAGGTCATGTACAAGTATGGAGCTTATAAGACTTATGGCATGTATAGTGATTTTGACCAACTAGTCACCCCTTTTGCTCCTTATTGCCGTCCCCCCCTTGATATTTCTATGAGTTTTGGTCTTTGTTATAAAGCATATGACTAGCACATTTATCATATAAGTCTTACACCTTTTCAAGAGATAAAACACATAAGTCTTCACTTGATAAAAATCAACATTCTCTCCCCTTTTCTTCCTTGTTTAGCCACGACATCAAACACCCCTTTCATATAATTCATAACTTGATTTTCTAAGTCCATACACACATACCTACATCATATCTAAGATGTCTTAAGTTGTTTGCAAGGGTTGGTTAAAGGTTTACAAGTATTGAAGCAAGAAAAGCAAGATTAGGGTTTCTATTGGAATTAGGGTTTTCTAAGCTTGTAAGCTTTGGTTTTTCATCTAAACAAGGGTTTAGATTGTGTTGGTTATCATCATAAGGTTATCTAAAAACTCTAATCACTTTACATTTATCATTTTATGTGTATATATGTTCTATATAGTAAAATCACCATTTAGGATACTCTTGAACATGTGAAAAGAGTTTCTACTTGTTATTATGATTTTGAACACTTTTACATATGTTATGATGTTGTTAATATCATGTTAAAATGGATTTATAAGTGTTGTACTCTCTTGGTTTATGTATAAAAAGGTTATGTACAAACTTGTTAATTAGGGTTTACTTAATAACTTGTAATTAAAAGTTACATAATAAGTGTGATTTAAAGGTGTTATCAAGGACTTGATGCTATGGACTTTTGGACAAGATATGGACATTATTATATGTAACATATATGATAAGTAAGGCCATGGAGGATTGTGGAAAATTTACTAAGTTATAAAGTACATAAAACAAGTGATATCAATAAGTATATATATTATTTACTAAGGGACTATTTTCGTTTGTGTTTTATGACAGCCCTATCATGTTTTATAAATATAATACACCTTATGACGATTCCAAAAAGGTAAGAAACTCGAAAAACAAATTAATAACGAAAAGGATACGTAGTTTACGAGTTTTACGCTAATAACCGGAGTTATAAAAGAATTTTTATAAAAACTTGTTATTAAAATTCTACAAATAGAAGGTTTGGTATTTTTATTAAATCACACATATTTTTAGGATTCCAAAACAATAAGAAGCGTAATTTTTCAATTAAAAACGAAGAAGTTATGAATTACGCGAGTTTATATACTTAAAATGTATAAAAATCCTTTTATAAAACTATTTTTATAAAAGTTACTGTTCATATCAGGAACATTTGTTTTTGTAAACCTCATAAATAAATAGAACTTTCAATTACGAGATCGTGCTCGAAAGAATTACTAAAAACAGAGCTAAAACGAATAAAATACGACGTTTACGATAATTAAAGTTTATAAAAGTAATTTTATAAACTATGAACAATAAAATTTACTATTCATGACAGAAACATATTTTTTAAAAACATCAATAAATTGATAGAACTTTCAATAACGAAGACGTACTAGAAAGAATCGCTAAAAACGGAGCTATGACGAATAAAATACGACATTTACTGGTTTTACGTTAATTAAAGTTATAAAAATAAGTTTATAACTGGTATGAACAGTAAAAATCACTATTTAGCAGAGGACATGAAATACAAAAATGTCATATTTTGATACGTCGTCTTAATACGAAAGCGTGGACATAAGAAACGCAAGAAACGAACTTGAAATGTGAAAGTTATGTCATTTTTACCAAATGTATATTTATAAACGTTTTAACTTTATAAATATGATTTCACTAAAACAATTAGATGGTGATTAGCTATATAGAAATATACATGGTAGTAGTTACCCAATGTGATTAGTACTTATACGATATATATTGGATTAGGTTGCACTCGATCATTACCGTGACGCATTTTCCGTGATACACTTGATATACGCTCACTCAAGGTGAGTTCATAGCCCCACGTTTTACATGATTTGTTTTATAAGTTTTTGGGGTGAGAACACGCTTGTTTATAAATGCATTTATATGGTTGATAACAAATTGGTTTACATACTCTTTTATATATCTCGCGATGAGGTACACTACTTGGTTTACTTTTTGGACGTAAACACATACTTGACTTTTAATA
>BQNB010002046.1:4606-50856 GCA_026074375.1 Tanacetum coccineum | reverse complement strand
GATTAAGCATGTAATCTGGGCATATTTGCATGATTTAGGGGGTTAAATGACCCTGAAATAGTGTATAAAATGACACCTCATCAAATACCCTACACTTGGGATTTGCTTGTCCTCAAGCAAATGGGCTTTTTTTATCTAGACAATAGCAATATTGGGGCCATTTAACCTACTCTTTAAAAGTATTTTACAACACAACCTTCTAGACCTCGTAATTAAAAGCACGAAAAGTATATACTAGCATCTCACATAAGTGTTTGGGATTCTCTCATTCACTCGGGTGTATAATAAATTATAACAACTATGGGAAATAGAAAATCAACACTCATTACCTGTCATAACATATAAATTACCATAGGCTTGGTAAAGGATCAAACCTCCACCGCTAGGCGCAAGCATTATTCATTACTATCTAAGAGGTCTTTTAAAGGGTTGTGGTGTGTAAGATAACATTAACGGAAACGAAAATGGATGAGATACATTTGGGGAGTGACTTTTAGGTGAATTTGGAGTGGAAGGGTTAGCTAATTATTTATAAGAATACACGTTTGTTTGGTTGCTAAGCCAAAGACTCGGATAAAATATACAAACTCTACATAACTCTACACCAATCTCTTTCTTTTTTCTTTTCTTGACTCTAATATAAACATAGACTTAAGCAAATGGCAGCCCGTACATTTTTTTTTTACTCTTTTTTTATATACATTTTTTTCGGTACACTTTTGCCCTGCCATTGCTTAAACATATAATACATCATGGGGGTTTATAGATACACCCCTACACTTGAACTTTTACATACTCGATTATTTACAATCTAACTATTGACCCGATTTGAGATTGATTAAAATAACATGAAGCTTATTGAGCTCTATTGGGGGTAATAAATTACTTCTTTCCTAATTCTTCATAAGATGAATACTACCATGAATCTCAATCGTCCCAAAACAGCTTATTGAGCTCTATTTTGGGTAATAATTACTTCTTCCCCAATTCTTCATAAGATGAATACTACCATGAATGCCAATCGTCCCAAAACAGTATTTACAAGGATAAGGACTTAGCAACCGTGTACTCAAATAATTAACTTGGGTTAAAACAATAATGTACTAAAAGCGAGTACATACAAGGTAGGCTAAGACGATTTGGGTGTAACAATTGGTTTAAGAGTGACAATGCTCTTCATTAATAGTCCGGCTTAACCAGAAAATTACGAGAACCATAAAAAGGATAGGCTCCGAGGGTTGTACTAGGGGTATCCTGCACTATAAATAAGTGCATGGCAAGGGTATGGGATAGTTATATGATCAGTGTGACCATAATAACAATTACAGGTTTAAAACATGGGTTAATCCTAGTGCCTCTTATCTAGCAAATCCTAATACTTAGTATGCGGTCTCGGGATGCATCACAAAAATAAGTTCCAGAATTTAATATACTACCGGTACACTCATATAATTTAATACCGATATCAATGCTCCAGAAAAGGTGAAAAGATCATACGTACACATCTGTAACGACGAAATAGACACATATGACTGCATTCGAACCTTAACTCAAGAAAGCTAAAGATAAGAATTATCTTGGGTATCAATAATGGATTCGAATTCTTAAAGATCTAAAGGCGAACCTTACATTTTGGGTCAAATTTTGAGGGTTTTTGTGCTAGCCATACACATTCCTATTCATAAGATGCTATTAATACTCGGTTTTTGTCGGTATGTGTCATAAAAAAATTTAAATTTTGGTCAAAATTATATTTTTATGCTATGTTTTGATATATTACCTATCATTTTAAGGAACAAGCAAATGGAAATTGAAGGAATAGTTTCTAAGGCTTATTTCCAAAGTCACTAAATAGCCCTTAACTGTAAATCATTTCACCATAAGTCCCCTAAATCAATAACACCGTTAGTCCCTTTTATATTAAACGAACTAACGGTCGTTAAGATCCAAAATTATAACCCAAATTCTTTTATAAACCATTTACCGAGCCCGTGAATAAAAACAAATGGCCCCAAAAAAAAAACCCTTTACGGAGCCAAGTCATCCATTTTAAAACCTCAGGTCAAACAAGAACAATGAAAAGAAAAAAAGCGCGAAATGTTTTTACTATTCAATCCTCTCCCCACTTTAAACCCTGCATCAATTAAGTGGGTAGAAACCACTTACATATACTATCCCTACGTTGCTTCAAAGATGCTGAAGTAACTAACTCTAACTCAGCAAAGAATTAATCATCAAAGCCAATGATTGGCTCTCTGACACATGGAATACCATACGTTCTTCAAAGAAACACACCAAAATAAGGAAATTTACACTAAAATCAGTGTAAAAGAAGCACAAGGCTCCAAGAAGATGGGATTGCCACGCTGGCAATCCGTGTGACTCTTATCTCATCCAAGGGCTTCAAATTAAAGAACAATGATTGGTTAGAAATTAAGGGCCAGGATCAAAAAGCAAGAGGAGCGTCTAAAGGACCTAGAAGCATCCACTCTTGCCTATAAAAGGGAGCTCATCTCACACACACAAGGGATCTTATCTAGTTTTAGTGTAGTTTTAGAGTAGCTTTTAGCTTATGCAAAATTAGCTTATTGTAATATTTTTAATTTTGTTTTCATTTAATGTAATTCTGTTTTCAAGCTTGTACTCAGTTTTTATATTATATAAAATTTAGTTTTCTTATTGTTCAATTACCTTATCATGTTTTTATTCTTATGAAAAATGGTTTGAATAAGCTCTTTTCAACTTTTCAACGAGAGCTAAAATTTTGTAATAAGCTGCATAAACGCGCTTATAAAGCTTGAATACTTCAAAGGAATAGGATGGCTGCTTTGAGTATCAAGTGGTAATAGTTTCCTATGTCAGGAATTTAGGATTAGATAGAGTAATTTTGATTAAGCTTTACAGCTAGAACTTAAGCCTGCTTTTAAAGCCTATTACTTTGAGCATTCACCTTTGTTTAGCTGAGGTGGAGGTACTCTTCTCTTTTCCTTTTTCTATTTACCTTACTGTCAATTTACATTCTAGTTAATCTTTGCATACTAGCTTAATCTGCTTATTTTCTGCTTATTTCCTGTTTAGATTAGCTTAAAGTTGCTTATTATAGTAGTTTAATGCTTGTTATAGTCACTTGTTAGATTAAATCTCATTTTACAAGTGTTAGTTATAAAATCAGTTGAAAATCCAAAAATATTAGCATTTACTTGTAGCTTATTGTTCTCGCTTATTTAGTTGTTAAAATATGTTCAATAGGTCTTATAAAAGCTAATTAGTATCTGGTATCTTTAATTTGAGCTTTAATTCTGAGTTTCATAAGCTAAAAATGAATTTGATTAAGATAAAGAAGTGTTTGGTATAAGACAGCACTAACTTGAGTTAGTGTTGTCAAAGGACATTTGATCCTTATTATGATCTTAAATTTTCATATATAAAGTTTAATATACAGGTTAGGTTTAAAGGTTTATAATGATATTTATATAACCGCTTTTGATACTAAGAATAATCTTGAGTCAATTCGTTCAGTTACTTAGGTTCTTAAGCTTAAATCATATTCTAGCTTGTTATCTTGCTCTATTAGCTCATGTTTTAGTATTTAAATGAAGTTAAAATCAAGTTTTTAGGTCTGCACTTGTGGTTCTGTGTTTTGGTCAATATAGTATCAAATGCATCAGCAAGGAAAACAGTCAAAAGCCCTTTTTAAAGTAAAAATTTAAGCTAGTTAGAGTAGAAGTTAGCTTTTGAAATTTAGTATACAATAGTTATATTATATTAGATCGTTTGAGTGTTATTTTGTAAGTAATTAGCTGTCTAGTTATCTGTTTTTAAGCTTGAAACAGTACTATTGTTTTTTTAAAACAAAAATCCTTTAAAAAATAAAAAAAAGTGTAGTAGTTTTGTCTGCAAAACATCTTTTCAAATTATCAATTTCTTACTTTTCATAGATTCAAAATAATTTTCAAAAAGCAGGTTTTAATACTACTTGTAAGGACAAGCTTTAAGGTGGTATAAGCTAATTTTCCATAAGGATCTATTTGCTTACTTTAAAATAAGCTTAAAAGTGCCTGTTTTTCTACTTTGAAAACTGCTTTGATGCAAAAAGTGCTTAATTGGATTTTTTAGCTATTGGCTTATTCTTTTTGCTTAATTCTTGCTTAGAATTGTTTGTTAGGTAGTTGTAGGGTAGTAGTAGCTTAATCAGTACTAGTTTGAACTTGTTCTAGCTTTTTAGTGTCTTAAATTTTAGTTCAAAAAGCTAAATATCATTTTTAAGTCTTTCTGTGGTTTTAAGCTCAATTTTTGGCTTATTTGTTAAGTTTTAAAAAAAATTCTTTTGTAAAAGTTGCTAGTTTTGAGCTGTTCTAAAAGTTTCTTCAAAAAGTTTTCAAAATAAAAAATATATAGCAAAAAGATAAGCCACAGGCTCGAACCTGTGACCTATCCTTTACATACCAACGCCTCACAAACACACACACAAACCATCTCGCCCTTGGGACTTTTTCAAACAAGTTTGGCACAATTAATCTCTTATACTCATTTTTGTTTTCCTTTTTCTTAAAAAGCCGTAGCTTATTTTAAGTTTTATAGGGCTTATGTTTTCAGCTTATTTTAAGTTTATATTTTTATAAAATCAGTTTCATTTTTATACACTTTCAGTAATTTTCTTAGAATTTTTAAAATTAGTTTAGTATTTTTCGTACATTTATTTTGATTAAAAACTTTAAAAAATCATAAAAAATAGAAAAATAATCAAAAAAATAAAATTCTTTTTTTATAAAATTTTCTTTAATCATATTTTAGGTTTAGGAATTAAATTTGCTTTCGTAGGTCTTAAATTTTAGTTTACTTGTTTGTTAGTCGCGTTTTCTTAAATTCCCGTTAACGTTTTCATAGATATTTTTATATGTGCCTTTATTTGCCCACTAGTAGGATTTAGTTTTCGAAATCAAAGATCTTAGAACCATTCAAATCATTGTCCAAACAAAAACGGAGTTTCAATTCATAATTCTTGGGGTATAAACGACCCGGTGAACACTTACCGGTTAACGTACGATATTTTGTGTAGATTTTCCTTTTAATCTTTGTCCTCAAGGATTTCTAGTGAATTTCTTATACTTTAGTATTATACGTATATATAATTTGACTGTATCAAATTTTTGGCGCCGTTGCCGGGGAATTGTGTTAAAGATTCTCTCGTTTGAATTTGTCGATCGTGATTTGGAGAACCTTTCATCTTCGAAACTTACGTCTTTTGAAAAAATCAAAAATAAAATAAAAATAAAATAAAAAATAAAATAAGAAAAAAGTAAAAAAAATATTTTTCTTTTTCTTTTTACTATATGTAGAAGTTAATAGATAAATAAAAAATACAAGAATATTTGCTCTTTCGAATTTTTGATTTTATATTCTGAGTTCACATACATACTAAAATATCACAGCAATTTAATGCCTAACTAGAGAATTTGTAAATAACCATTAAATAAGTTCCCAATCCAAAGATCAAAAAAAGTAACCGTCACTTGTGTCACTTACGAAAAAGACGCACATCTTTTGTGAAATAAGCTATTAGGAGGGTTGTTCCAAGGAACTACGACCCGAAGGGACAAACATTTTTAAGGCGATTCGCTCCCACTACGTCCCCCGTTTGCAAGTTTCACTTAAAGGAGTTATCCTAAGTTTGTTGATTATTCGGTGAAACAAAAATATTTTTGTGTATATATTTTCTCTCCTCGTTTGTTTTGTTTAGTGGCATAGCGCACTAGAAATTCCCGTAAACCAAATAATTCACCCGAAACATTCCGAGACGTCAAAATCGAAGACATTGTCCAAACGTAGTCGACACACCGAGCTTCCGTAACTACGTTTGAAGTTGCACCAATGGCGGATAATCGAACAATGGAAGAGCTACTCCAAGCACCCACGGAAGGGTATGGAGAAGCTATCGTCATACCGGAAATTAATGCGGATTATTTTGAGATTAAGACGAATTTACTACAATTAGTCCAAGCTAGAAGCCCATTCATGGTTTTTGGAGGACAAACCCCCATACTCATTATCAACAATTTCAAAAGATTACCTCAACTTGAAATTTATGGGAGTTTTCTGAATGATTGTGATTAAACCCATAGAATGTTTCCATATTCACTCGCTGGAGCCGCTAAGATTTGGTAACGATAAAGAACCTCCTAATTCGATCTGACTTGGGGAGGGATCCGCGTACCAAATTCCGTCAAAATCAAATTTTTTCCCTCCCTTGAAAGACCACCCACCTCGAATGAAATCCCTCTCGATTTAATCACAAAATTCGATGAGAACATTTGGAGAGGCATGGGAACGATTTAAGATTGCTAGAGCATGTCCCCCACCATGGATATTCGGAGTTAACTCAAATAGAATACTTCTATAACGTTTAAATGATAATGATTCAAGACCCCTTAAATGGTCGCGGCGGGTGGAAATCTTTTGAGTAAGTACTACTAGAGAGTCTTTGAACATAATTTGAGAATAGTTAAAGTTTTGTAATCACGAAACAAATCGAAATGTTTCTAGTGTGAAATACAGATTCATGGGAAGTTCTATAATGAAAACGATGAGAGAATTGATAACTTGCGGACCAAATTTCGAGCCTTAGTTAAGATTGTTACTAAAAAGTGTCACACTCTTCCCCGCTACGGTTAAAGCGGTTGAGGAATCTTGTGTTTATTGTGGTGGTGCTCATACTTATTATAATTGTCCTAATACCGATAGCAATCAATCGAATGTTTGTGCGGCGACGGGTACTTACAATCAAGTAGCCCCTCCAAACCGTGTTAGCAACCACATGGCACCACCCGGTTTTGCTCTGGTGCAAAACAATGGTCAAAATAGGTATAATCAAAATCAAGGTCAAGGGAATAATTTAAGCGGGGAAATCATTTCATGTAATACAGAGTTTTACAAGCTCCAATTAATCATGCTCCAAATTTTCAAAATCAAGGATTTCAAAACCAACCTTTTCAAGCTCATAATAATCAAGTTCAACAAGGTTTTCCAAATGAGTTTTCAAGTTATGTGAAAGCTAATGAGTCATTAGTGAGAAATATGCAAAGTCAAATTAATGAATTGAGGGGTAATTTTAGCAAACAAGATGAGAATCTTAGGAAAAATTTGAATAATTAATATGAGAAGTGATATCTAGAAATTTCTTCCAAAACCAAGCTTCAACTTCGGTTACTCTTCCGAGTAATACTATCCCTAACCTGAGGGGTGAGATGAAAGCTATCACTACTCGTAGTGGTGCTACTTTATCTGGACCCTCGATTCCTCCTCCGTCCCCTTCTAAGGAGGTAGACCGAGAACCGGAGACAAAAACAGATCAAGAACTCACCGAGAGTACCAATAATGTCCCACCTCTGGTTGTTCAGCCGTCTCCCGAGTCTACTAAGCTTCCTCCTATTTCAAATTCTTCTCCTAAGATTCCCGAGCCTAATCCGCATCAACCTTAAATTCCATATCCATCAAGGTTGAATAAAGAAAAGTTGCAAGGAAAAGATGATATTCAAATTCATAGTTTTTTACAAATGTTTAAGAAAATCCACTTCAATATCAGTTTTTCTGAGGCTTTTGCTCACATGCCTAAATTTGCAAAAATGGTTAAGGATCTCCTTACGAATAAGGAAAAACTTCTTGAGATAGCAAATACACCCGTGAATGAAAACTACTCGGCTGTGATCCTGAAAAAAGTTCCCCCCGAAAAAACGCAGAAGACAACGGGAACGGGCAGGTTTCCTTCGTCATGTGAATTCTACGGGCTCGAGTCATGTATGGCCCTAGCCAATCTAGGAGCTAGCATTAACTTAATGCCACTTTCCGTGTGGATAACACTATCACTTTTGGAACTTTCTACTACTAGAATGACACTCGAATTAGCTACCCGAACTATTGCTGTTCCCGAGGGTATAGCCGAAGATGTTTTTGTTCAAGTAGGCAAGTTTACATTCCCAGCCGACTTTGTGGTGGTTGACTACGAGGTTGATCCTCGAGTTCCTCTTATATTAGGAAGACCTTTTCTAAGGATGGCCCATGCTTTAGTTGACGTATACGACGAAAAATTAACCTTGCGAGTCGGTGATGAAGAATTAGTCTTTAACGTTGAAAGTGCCTCAAAACACCCTCAAAAGCATAGTGATAATTCACTCCAAAAGATTGACATTCTCGATACTATATGCGATGATCATGTTTATGAGGTGCTTAATTTTCAAAAGTCAATTAATACGACAAGTAGCAATCCCACTCTTTCTCTAGACCCTATGGTCGAGTCTCTTTCACCTTCTCTTACTCCCTTCGGAGATAGTGATTTTCTTTTGGAAGAGACCGACGCATTTCTTTCTCTCGATGATTCGATACCACCGGGTATTGATAATGACACCTACGACACGGAGGGAGATATTCTTTTTCTAGAAAGTTTACTTAATGACAATCCTTTACCCGATCTCCCTCCTATTCCTCACCCCGTATGTTTGATTAATGATGCCGAAAAGATTAAACCTTCAATTGAAGATCCTCCGGATCTTGTACTCAAGGACTTGCCTTCCCACCTCGAGTATGCGTTTTTGGAGGGAACTTCTAAGTTACCCGTCATAATCGCTAAAGACTTGAAGGAGGAAGAAAACGAGCAGCTTCTAAAGGTTTTAAAATCACACAAACAGACGATAGTTTGGAAAATATCTGATATTTGAGGCATTAATCTGAATTTTTGCACTCATAAGATATTAATGGAAGATGATTTTAAACCAGCTGTTCAGCAACAAAGACGGGTTAATCCTAAAATCCATGAATTAATAAAAGCTGAAGTCATTAAGCTTCTCGATGCTGGATTAATTTACCTGATCTAGGAAAATCCTTGGGTGAGCTCGATTCACGTCGTACCCAAAAAGGGGGGTATGACGGTTGTTACCAATGAAAACAATGAGCTTATTCCTACACGATTGGTCACGGGTTGGCGAGTTTGTTTTGACTATCGAAAGTTGAACGATGCCACCCGTAAAGACCACTTTCCTCTCCCTTTTATGGATCAAATGTTAGAACGACTAGCAGGAAACGAATTTTATTGTTTCTTAGACGGATTTTCTGGCTATTTTCAAATCCCAATTGATCCCCAAGACCATGAAAAGACCACGTTCACCTGTCCGTATGGAACATTTGCTTATCGACTCAGAATTGCCTTTGCCTTTCAATGCTCCTGGGACATTTCACACGGGTGTATATGGCGATTTTCCACGATAATGATTGAAAAAACTATGGTGCAGTTTCATGACGACTTTTCGGTTTTGGGATTCATTTTCGTCGTGCCTCTCCCATTTAGATACTATGCTACAACGGTGCGAAGACACCAACTTAGTTCTAAATTAGGAGAAGTGCCACTTCATGGTCAAAGAGGGCATAGTCCTCGGCC
Source organism: Tanacetum coccineum (assembly GCA_026074375.1). NCBI lineage: Eukaryota > Viridiplantae > Streptophyta > Magnoliopsida > Asterales > Asteraceae > Tanacetum > Tanacetum coccineum. The sequence continues at coordinate 41,429 of BQNB010002046.1, read as the reverse complement.
ACAAAATCTCTAAAAATGGACTTGAAGTTGATAGAGCGAAAGTAGACGTAATTGCAAAATTACCACCTCCAACCACGGTAAAAGGGGTTAGGAGCTTCTTGGGTCATGCCGGTTTCTATAGACGATTTATACAAGACTTTTCCAAAATAGCTCGGCCCATGACTCACCTCTTGAAAAAGGACACTCTTTTTGTCTTTTCGGACGAGTGTCTTGCTTCTTTTAAGTTCCTTAAAAAGAGGTTAACAGAAGCTCTTATCCTTGTGTCTCCGGACTGGGACTTGCCGTTTGAACTTATGTGCGACGCTAGTGATTATGCCGTTGGAGCAGTTTTAGGACAAAGGAAAGACAAATATTTTAGGCCTATACACTATGCTAGTAAGACCCTCTCGGATGCTCAAACTAATTACACCATTACCGAAAAAGAGTTTTTAGCCGTGGTGTTAGGATCTGAAACTAGATAGATCTTATAGCCTTTGGGTTGTATAGTACTTATGTAATCACAAGCATATACGTGAGAGACTCTAACAATTGTTTAGGCGGAAACTAAACAATGCAGTATAAAGAAGAACAAATATAAACAATGATCCTCTATGGATCTCTCTATTGATAATAAACTGTTTTTGAGATTCGTAATCGGTACCAAACCCTAATGCTAAAAGTTTCTTTTATAGAGAAGAAACCCTAAATTGCTAAACAAGATAGCTAAAAACGCGTAAGAGATATACATCAATCTCTTCCTAATATGTCGTAAGAGATATACATCAATCTCTTCCTAATATATCTCATTCCTATCTTTATGAGATAACTCTAAAATATAACTATAATTCTTGCATACAATAATCACGTCTATAATTAAGATCAGCAGATTCCATATCTGTCAGCAGAAATGAGAACATGACCAGCAGGAACATAATCAGCAGAAACCACTTAATGCCATCAGCAGAAACGAACATTTCTAACAGCAGAAACGACACTTAATGGTTTTCAATAATGCCCAACAATTCTCCCCTAAACTTGGTTTTGACACACCTGTATAATCCAAGTTCTAGATAGATCATTCTCGAAGCAAGAGGATTGAGTACAGCAAAATAAAGTTAATCTGCAAATATAGATGAAGACAGCATGAACAAACGAACCAGCAGCATCACAAATACCAGCAGATACAATGTAACCAGCAGCAATAATACAAGCAGCAAAAAACCGTAGCAGCAACATCCAAAACACAAGCAATCAAACGAAACAAGCAGAACTCGATGAACGAGCAGAATCAAGAGAAGTAGCAACATTCAAAGAAACAGCAGCTTCAGTCTTTGCAGCAACATAATAGATTTGATTGAACCTTTACCAAGTATCTCCTCACATCATGGGCTAGTTGATACTTTTGGTGAAAACAAACACCCCTGGTGATAACACAAACCAGTCCAATTTTCTCAGAACGTGAATCAAGGGTAATTGGAATACCCTAACAGTTTTTGGCAAACCCGTCACCGAGCCATCCAACGGATTGAATGTCTTTACCTGTAAGCCGTTTGCTCAGACTAGTCCCAATCTTCATACACAGAGTAAGATGGTGAGTCGATAACCATACAATTTTTAGTAAATTGTCAACTATCAACGGATTTGAGAAAGTCTTTACCAAGAGTCGTACCCTCTTGGACTAGCCATTTTTCATCCCAACAGGAACATGGAAAATGAATACCATCCAGTTTTTGGTAACCTGGCAACCATCAACGGATTTGAGATACACACCAAAGCCGTTTGCAATGGTGAGCCAGACTCTTTCTTGGTTGTAAGCCATGGTGAGCTGAAAACCATTTGTCGTGCAGTGCAAGCACTAACACCAAAGTTATACAACACCATATCTTTACAACACTATACTATTACAAGGATGTATCTAAATCTAAGGATGTTAAATGCTATTGTGACAAAAGAAACTAATATATAAAACTATCTAAGAGCACATATTTTTATTTTTTATTTTTTTATTTTTATTTTTTATTTTTATTTTTATTTTTATTTTTTTATTTATTTTTTTTTTTTAAACAAACTAACAAAACTATTGAAGTAACTACAAACACTAACTCAGAAACAACTTACATAGGAGCAGATGCAATACACTCATATGCTTGCCTTAAGCCAGCCTGGACCGTCTGAATGATATTCCCAGCAACAACAACATCCCGACAATACGAGGGTAGAACTGTGAGCCTGTAGCATAACATACGTTCAAGCAGTGTTGCCCGGATAGGATAGAACTTGTCCACAAACATATATACAGTCTTCCCATTTGTCAAATCCAGGACATGAACAGAACTCTTAGGATACAACTTCCAGCTACTCATAATCCATTCATCTTGTGCACGCCAAAAAGCTTCCACGTCATCAGGATGAAGTGACTGACACAACATATTCACATCCCTCTAGAGGTCTAAACCAACATCTACGTCTGGGTTTAACTGAAAGTACCTATTCATCCGTCGACGCAAAAGAAGGAGATCCTCACGATAAACATGAGGTAGCAAATGTTTCAAGTAGGTAAAGTACTTTCCGCCGCCATTCTATCTCCCTATACATAAACATGAATATAACAGTTACCAGGCGACAACTCACAATCGTCCCAATCTTTAAATGCCCCAATATGGAAGAGGGGGAATAAAGTCCCAAGTCCATCATCACTCTCACTCTCAGAACTGAAAAAGTCCTCAACAGGTTTATCCCATAGGAAGTCATCACTTCTCACCCCAAGATGTTTGCGACGAGACCGAAGAGGAGAAGAGGCAAACTCAGAAACGGTTTCAACCTTAACCCGTGGATCAACAATCTCATCATCAGGTAGCTTGTCCACTAACACAACACCATCACCAGAAATAGACTTACCCCTAAAGATAATCTCAGCAAGCACTTCGTCATCTAAGTTAGGGTCAGCAACAACTCGTGACATACCAATTTGCTCTTCCGCATCACTTTCAAGGAAAAACTCATTAATACCCCCTGATGTGGATTCAAACAGGACAGCAATTGGTATTTGAGCAGTAGATACATAGGATGGTGAAGGTCCACCTGCGATGGATGAGATGAAAGGTGAAGGATCAGCAGCAGAATCTGCAAACGGTGAAACTCCAATCTGCAGGCGGGAACCAAGCAGAATCCATAAGCTGCTGTATTGTAACCTATAGTCATTAGCTGGAGCACGCAAATGCACCACCAGCAGTAATTGGAAGCAGCAGAGCCAGTCATCAGGAGTAGCTGAACCGCAAGATAGAACTACCCACCACCAGCAAAAATCAGGACATCAGATGGTAGATAGTAGCAACAGGAACACTAGCTGGTCTGTGAAGAAACACGATCAACCTTTGACTCTTAGAAGATGCTCATAATGACTGGCTTGGGTCAAAAAAGGTTGTACTGAGCACTCAACAAGCGATCCTTTTCAAGGCGTCTGCAAATGTACTCGTACTCTTCAATCAACTGTTGTGGATTCATAGCCTTGACATCTTTCATCGTGATGGTACCATTATGAGCTGCACACCATTGATTCTTAACCAAGTTGCGCATCATCTGTGTGACCTCAGATTTCTTCATCGGCTTACCCTTGAGTGCTCGATAACGTAAATCTGCCAAGGCTCGCTTCTTCTTTTCCTTAACAGCATTCATGCGCTCGATAAAGTTCTCCTCGTTTACATCAGCTCCCAACAATTCTCTTGCCAATGCAGGATTAGAACCAACTTGCAGCATCAAGGTCAACCAGTCTGTGTCTGTTATACGCATCATGAGATCGTCTAATTCCTTTGCGCGCTCTTCAGAAACATTTGGCAAGTCTTCCTGAGCCAAATCCTCAGCCCGTAACCGTTGAACCAACCGCTCACTAGCCTGTTCTTCTTCGAAGCGTTTCCTGGCTTGTGCATCCTCTGCAAGAAACTCAGCAGGTATATCCAAATCAGGCATAGGAGACTTTCCCTTATCAGCAGCAACAGAAGGACCAGCAGATTCAGGGACTGCTGTGTGAGGAAGAACACCAGCAGAAAGATTAGCTTGAAACTGCTCAAAGGCTGGAGTGGAAAACTCTGTCCTAGCACGTCGATAAGCAGACCGCTTACGCCTTAGAGGAACCTCCTCCTCTGCCTCGTTCTTGTATTCCACATTTCCTTGGAAGAACAGCAGTTTGATCAGGACCTTAGAGCTGTAGATGCTATACAACGGAATAATCCATCGAGGTCAATCATGATCCTAAATACCCACATCCCCTTCCGCGTCTGAGGCATCAACACCCCCGTGTTTCCCTCAACATTTTTAAAAACGGTTTTTCTTCCAACTTCTTGACTCTAGAGACAAAGAGTCACAATAGCACCCCCCCATATTTATCTTCGAACTTTCCCAGCTCAGTTTCCAAGGAGTCAATACGATCCCTACACCTGTCAAGCATTGCAGATAAAACATTTAATAAGAGCAAGGTCCTCTGCCGACCAGCAGCATACGGCTGTTGGTGTAAGGAGCATCATCCTTGCCTAACAGGTGACTCCCACATTAATCCACCTTGAGTGGTGTCATTTCCATGGAAATGATCTTATCACGGTCCACAGGCTCAAAAGATAGTTTGTCAGCCTGGTTGGGGACCAAAGATAAAGGGTTCGCAACCACATGTCAGGTCAACATAACCATGGGGTCTGGGCCAGTGGCCAAAAACAATTGGTTCAATACCATCATGTCCACATACCCAGGTGGACTAGGTCAGTCAAAACACTAATGGCTCCGTCAAAAATTAAGGCAGTAGCTTGCGGGGTAGGTGAGACTCATGCTCCAGGATAGATTCCCCAAATAGGGAGAATGTACAGGAACAAAAGGCCATGGTCCCCCTCAGCAGTAACAGTAGACAAGGGTTAGGGACAACCCATTCTGTCTCAGGAATGGTAGGTGAAGGAGAGGTTGGTCTCGCAGATACAGGCTGCCTCTCCGGTGTTGGTTCCCTAACAGGGGAAACAGGAGGAGAGTAAGGTACAAGGTGTGCCTCAGCTGCACTACCAGCAGCTTCATTGGCAGCATCATTATCCTCATCAGCAGCATCATCACCATCATCACCATCAGCAGCATCATTACCAGCAGCAGCAATGGCAAGCATGGGGGTTGTCAAAGGTATTGGCTGACCCTCCCATTTAAATTTCATATTGGCAAACATTTTCCTAGTAAAGTCAAATGTTGGTCTAGGGGTTCGGTCAGGTGTCTCTAATGCCATAATCATTTGTAAAAACCTTGGGTACATTAAAAATTTATGCTTTGTAGCCTTAAGATTCCCAATCATCCCCTCTAAAATAAATCGAGAGAAATTATATACCCTACCAGTCGACAAACAAATAAGGGCTATGGCAATGGAACTCGGAAATTGATTCCAACTTCCAGCCTTAGGACTCAGACAGTGCATAATGGTGTGCACCAGAAATCTCCATTGAGGAGATAAATGGTTCTTAAGAAAAGTAACAGTCCCATCCGTCGGATACCCAATAACCCTCATACCCTCAAGAATATCATTAATGGGCATGTCAAAAATGCCATTGGCATCAGTCCAAATTGTAACTCTGAGCCCAATGAGAGACACGTCACGACCACCTCACGGCCGTCAATTGTGGCGACTAGGTCATGAGACCCAGCAGCATTTGGGCGAACAACAGTTGTTGCCCAAAATTGTTTGACCAATGAGTCAAACAACACCGGAGAGGGCATGAGTCAAAAAAGCATACCTTAACGGAGAATGGCTAAATAACTGAGGTATATCTGTGAAGTCCCTCGCACCTCTTTCCTTTCCAAAGATGCGATCTATGTTGTGATCAAAAAAATTCCCCCCCCCCTTTTGTACTTTAATGCCGCCATTTGTGATGAATTGAATTTAGGTGTTGAAGATGACAAGTATACAGAGGCCAAAAGATTTTTGGTGTATGTATGTGAAAAGATTGAAAAATTGATTTGCGATTAATTAGGTTAATTTTGCCCAATTTATGAAAAGATAACCTTTTAATTTGATTGGTAAAATTTTAACCCTTGGAAGTTGAAAATAAATAAGTGAAAAGCAACTTGTACGCCACCTGTACAGGCAAGTGGTAACCGCCAATCACCATGTTTATTATAATTTAAAAGAACAACTATTCAACTTCCATTTTTAAAAGACCACATGTGGTAAAGTCAACCATCAGAACCACTCTTAAAAACCAGCAGAAAACAAGTCAAGCAGCAGAATTAACATATGAGCAGCACAAACTATTCATTTAGCAGATACATTGTTATACCAGCATGATTGGAGACTACCAGCAGAAACTAAGTGACTAGTGGCAGAGACCAACCAACCAGCAATATCAAACTGAGCACAACAGAAACTAAGTTGAGACAGCAGAAAAGTTTACAACCCAGCATAAAAAAGAAATAAATCAGCCAGCAGAAACATGATACTACTACCAGCACAAACCAGTTCAGCAGCATAAATAGATGTATTGACAGCATAAACAACTCCAGCAGCATGAATGTATTCAGCCAGCAGAAAGAGTCAACCAACAGCAGAAACCATGCAAACAGCAGGAACACACACCAGCAGAAACCAATCGTCCAGCAGAAAGGATAGCTACCAGCAGAACCATAGTACTACCAGCAGAAACCAATCCTGTCAGCAGGAAGAATGTACACCTAGCAGCAGTATTGTCTACCTGAAATCACAGAAAAATAGTATCCCACAAAACAACATATCCACCTGCAAGAAAGTTAGAATATACAATTATACAACAACAAGCCTCCCCTTAGGCTTATACCTCCCCTCAATTCACGAAAGAGGGATTCACCATCCCAATATGGACCACCAGATACGCAAATCTTGGTCCATCAAATGCCTTGGTCAGTAAATCAGCCACATTGTCATCGGTGTGAATCTTCAGCACTTGAATCAAGTTCTTCTCATTGGCATCTCTTATAAAGTGATGCCGAATCTCAATATGCTTGGTCCTTTGATGAAAGACTGGGTTCTTCACAATGCATATTGTGCTCTGGTTGTCGATGAAGATTTTGGTATTCATGAAGTTGAAACCATAATCCAGCAACTGGTTCTGAATCCAAAGAACCTGAGCACAGCAGCTAGCAGCAGCAACATACTCGGCCTCAGTGGAAGAAGTAGCCACAATAGTCTGCTTTTTGCACTGCCATGAAATTAACCTTCTGCCCAGAAATTGACATCCACCTGTAGTGGATTTCCTATCCCCATGAGAACCAGCATAATCACTGTCACTGTAAGCTTCCAACTGAAAGGGAGAATCTTTAGGGTACCACAAGCCTAATTTTGGTTGCCCTTTTAGATACTTGAAGATTTTCTTGACTGCATTCAGATGAGAAGTCAGTGGAGTAACTTGATGTCTGGAACAAGCACTAACTGCAAACATTATGTCAGGTCTTGAAGCTGTGAGATACATAAGTGAACCAATCATGGATCGGTACAAATGTACATTAACTGGTGGATCAGTTTCATCTTTCAATTTGGTCTTAGCAGCTTCATAGGGTGTTGTTGCAGTTCTTACAGATTCCATGTCGAACTTAGTAAGCATATCTTTAACGTACTTGTCTTGGCTGATAAAAAGACCATCAGGCAACTGTTTCACCTGTAGACCTAAGAAGAAAGTCATCTCTCCCATAGCACTCATTTCAAATTCACCTTTCATCAATACCTCAAATTCATCACACCAGGCTTTATTGGTTGACCCAAAGATGATGTCATCCACATAAACCTGTACCAAAATTATATCCCTGGAATCTTTCTTGATGAAGAGTGTCTTGTCAATAGTACCTCTTCTGTAGTTGTGTTGTAACAGAAAAGTAGACAATCTTGCATACCAGGCTCGAGGTGCTTGATGAAGTCCATACAGAGCTTTAACCACTCTGTATACATGCTTTGGGAAGTAAGGATCTTCAAAGCCTTTAGGCTGAGTGACATACACTTCTTCTTCAATTTCTCCATAGAGAAAGGCACTCTTAACGTCCAGCTGATATACCAGAAAGCCCATATAAGAAGCAAAAGCCAAAAACAGTCTGATAGCCTCTATTCTGGCCACTGGTGCAAATACCTCATCATAATCAATGCCCTCCTCTTGTCGGTGTCCCTGTGCAACCAACCTTGCTTTATTCCTTACAACTATTCCTCTGGCATCCCTCTTGTTCTTCAAAATCCATTTTGTCCCTATTGCATGTTTGCCATCAGGTAGAGGGACAAGTTTCCATACTTGCTGGTTGATGAACTGTTGCATCTCTTCTTGCATAGCATCAACCCAATCAGGATCCTCAAGTGCTTTAGCTATACTAGTTGGTTCTAACTGAGAAAGGAAGCAAGCAGACAGACAATGAAGTTGGTCTGTATGATTGGTCCTTTGTTGATCTTGAATATATCCAATGAAAGCACTTTCACCAAACTTGGATTTTTGAGCTCTGCTTCTTGTCAGAACTGGAGACGCAAGATCACCAAGAATCTGAGACTGAGGATGAATTGTGTTCACCCTTTTTGTAGGAACTGGATTCACTTCCACAGCAGGTGCTAAATTTGTAAGAGTAGCACGAAAATCATCATCATAAGAGGAAGATGTGAAGATGCCAGATGAGATTTGATCCTTGCACACATCAGAAGGGACTGGAAATCGTGTAGTGTTTTCACTCGAGCCTAAAAATTGACCAGGAGGAAGTGTAGATTCATCAGCATGTACAGGAATGAAGTCAGCAGAAACAGATGTACTGGCAGCAGGATCGCCCAGAGCAGCAGGATCGCCCAGAGCAGCAGGATCATAACTACCAGCAGTTTGAAAAGGACCAGCAGGATGACCACCAGCAGGATCACTACCAGCAGAAGCACCTTGGTTTCGAATTTTAGCTTCAGCTTGACTTAGTATTTCTGCTGTTGCTTGTGAGAACAAATAACCATAACGTGCAGCTGCGTCCTTAGCTTCATACTCTTGTCTTTGAAGCTTAGCAAGCTCTTCTGCATAATCTGCATTGCGTTCTATAACACTAGGACCAGTGCTTGAGGAAGGACCGGCAAAGCTGTTAGAAGGAAATGAAGGAACCACTATAACTTGCTCATCCATGTCTGAATCTGAGTCTTGATCTTGTGTACCTGCAGGTATGTTAGTTTCTAGTGTACCTGCAGATTTGTTAGTTTTATGACGAGTATAACCTAATGAATCAGTTAAATAGTCAAGGTCAAAGTACCACTCATGACCAATTCCCTGAACATTGGGTTTATCTTCTAAAAATCTCAGATTCAAGGTTTCCTCTACCCTCTTGTTTGTTAAATTATAAACCCTATAGGCCTTGCTATGTGGAGCATAACCAACAAGATAACCTTCATCAGCCTTGCCCTTAAATTTTCCCAAATGGTCACTTGTATTAAGAATTGTTACTTGACACCCAAAAGGTTTAAGATGACCTATCTAAAAATAGTAGGAACCTTCCCAGAATAAGTGATATCAATTGATAAGGTGATTTATTAGGATTATTAATATACACCCCTTTTTAATAACATAGCAACTGACTAACAGCCTCATCCAAAACATGTAGGTAATTTAGAGTCTAGCCAACATGGTTCTAGCAGCCTCTATAAAGTCCTATTTTTTCCTCTCAGCAACCCCATTCAGCTGTGGGGTTTCTGGGATTCGAGTAGTCCCTCTTAATATCCCTTTTCCCCCATAGAGTTCAATTAGTTTTTTGCATTTTTTGAACTCTGTCTCATTATCACACCTAATCCTTCTTTAACCTTTTATTTAGCTGGTATTCTATTAAGGCAATATTCTTAGAGACATAAAATTTTCATCCTTGTACCCAAAATAGAAGCCAATAAACCTGCTAAAGTCATCCGTAACCACCAAGGAGTAGTACTTCAGGTCAATACTCCTTAATAATTAGTAGGACCAGAAAAGGTCCATGTGCAGCAATTGCAGATTCAGTAATAAGTCTCACAAGCAAAATATGCTTGTAAGAAGCCTTATGTTGCTTTCCTTTGTTGCAGGCAACACAGTTGTGTTCATTGGTAAACACCTTGAGAGGTAACCCATCAACCAGACCTTCCTTAGCTAACTGGTTGATTGTTTTGAAGTTCACATGAGCCATCCTTCTGTTCCATCTGGTGGATTCATCTAAGGATGCTTTTGCTACTAAACAAGTAACCTTTTGTTCCAGGTTGCAGGGGCGAGATGTAGAATGTGTAGGAGATCATGTCCCCTAGGAATTCTGAGTACCACCTGAACTGTTCATCGGCAATTGAATTTTTTCCCCTCTGAAAGCACCAAACAATCAGTGTCTGTGAAGAGAACTTTGTTCTTTTTATCACAGATTTGTGAGACAGAGAACAAGTTAAAGTGCTGCAGCTCTTCAACATAGTAGACATTTTCAAAGTCAAGCTTTGAAGTCCGTATGGAGCCTATCCTATATTCTACCATCTCCACCTCCAAATATGACACGCCTCCTTGATCGCACAAAATCATCAAGTTGTTCCCTTGTTCCTGTCATGCTTCTTGAGCAACCACTGTCAACTATACCTATGTCATTATCTGTACTAGGATCACCCTACAAATTATACAATAAAAAAAAAAAAAAAAACAAAAAAAACAACACCATTATACACTTGATGAGACCCAAGCCAGTTCTGGCTTGAGCCTGCCTTGTGGATCATTAATTGTGAAACCATGTGGATTGATGAGATCCACCATTCACTGGGACCCGTAAAAATGTGTCCTTTTTATTCCTCCACAGAGTAACCTGCTGAATCTAACACAGTATTTCATCGTCCTTATACATAAAAAACCCCCCATTAGGGGGGTCATAAAAGTTAGTCTTATTATTAGAATAAACAGATGATGGTCTGAAATATGGTCGAGCAGCAGGATTAAGCCAACCAGCAGAAACTGGTCTACCAGCAGAAACAGTTGCTGGTCTTTTAGACCAATCAGCAGGATTTGGTCTATCAGCAGAATTGACTGCTGGTCTGTTTCTACTAGCAGCAGGATCAGATCCACCAGCAGTAACTGATGCTGGCGAATTCCTACTACCAGCAGGAACAGATGCTGCTTTAGATTTACAAGGGACATAATCTACACAATTATAAAAGTCACAATCTTTAATCAAATGCAATTTACTACCACAAACAAAACATTTCTTAACACGCACAGAATTGTTTTTACACACATTCCTATTGTTCATTCCACTTTTATTACAAAAAATCCTAGGAGATTTTACATTCTCCAAACAAGAAAAACTAGGACTGCCAGCAGTGGAATTTGGGTCTTCAACATCAGACTCTGGCAAAGTCTTGATATCAACAGCAGGTGGGAAGTCTTTGGTCTTGGTCTTGAGGCTTGAATCACAGGATGCATAGGTCTCTGAGTCTGAAGACTTGTCACTGTTATCACAAGAGACAAAGTCATTAGATTCTGAAAGAGTTTCAGAAGTTTTATTATCAGACTTTGACCCATAACTTACCTGTGTTACATTCTATGTTCCAGACTGTAATGGGCTGGGCAATAAGTTCCAGTTATAGAGATGAAAGCATGCCATTTCCCCAGCCTTGACAAACCTTGAGTAAAGAGGTTTATCCTCCTTCTCAACAGGGTCTGAGTAAAAGACACTAGGAGTGGACAAATCAAACACTTCATCTACTCCAAAGTACGCTTGAAATCCTAGGCCAATTTTAGTTCTTGTAGACATAGAGCTATCTATCAATTTTTTTAAGTTCTTGGAAGATTCCTTCCACTTTTCAAATCTAGCTAATGTCGCTTCAAACTTGACTTCCCATTCTTTCTTTTCTTTTTGTGCCTGATCATGTAATTTTTCAGTATAGCTTAGTGTGTTATTGGTGTATTTCTAGATTTAGCAGATATAATCCTAATCTTTTCATTCTAAAGCCATCTGAGTTTTATGGTACCAATCCCCCCCCCCCCTTTTTTTTTTGTGGATTCTAAAAGTTTTAACAGCAATGCTGATTATGCCTGAACTTTAATGTAACAATCATTATACAACGATTCAGATTTTATACATAGTTATTAAGATCAAATATATTAGAATCACAACAAGGGGACAAATTTTGTACCTTAGGGATAAAATTCCCATCATAGACAACCTCATCACAGCATTAGAAATATCAGCACCACTATTAACATCATCAATTCCAAGCCCATCATCCCATATACCTTTGCAACCTCATTAGTCTTGTTTTCTGCCGCATGATCTGACCAATTCACCATGGAATCAACAGAGACCAAGGCTTTTGGTTCGTCTGTCTTAACTTCTGTGACCTTAAAAGCAGAATACCTAGCCTTATCATCAACTGTCTTCACATTACACTCCCTAGCAAAATGTCCCAATTGAAGACATTTGTAGCATCTAACCTTCCTTCTGTCAAATCTAGCAGGCTGCTGATTGTTGTAGTTCATCTTTCGTCCTGCCTTCTTCTCAAACCTGTTAATCCTTAAGGAGAACAATATCCTTTAGCCACTTTAAGTCCTTTTCTTCTTCCATCTCCAACTGATCAACCTGGTCAAAGTCTTCATAGATCATATCTTGATCTTGTTCATTCTCAGCAACAAAAGAATGCAGAACACATTCCATTACGTTATCAGAACGACCAGAAGTCTGAGTAACTGATGGAACAATATGTTGCTGATCAGAAAAAGTAGGTTTTGAGCCAGAACAAGCAGTTCCAATGAAAGCAGAATGAGTGGGAGCAGCAGCAACTTTCACACCATAACTATGACCAATTCTGACATCAAGTTTCAAGAGAACCTTATTTAGTTAAAACAGGGTCAATCAAAACTCATTGACTCAGGCCCACGCTCTTGTTTTAATGCCAAAGCAACTTGTGACCACGAAGAAGGAAGGGCTCTTTTAGAAACTCAAGTTGATGTCATCAATTGTCTGGGCCTTGCTGCACTTGATACAACTGACTCAGAATCTTCTGAAATCTGTCAGAACCCTTATGTAGGCCCTTTCTTCTTCTGTCACAGAGAATTCTGCAACTGCTGTTTTAAAGCATAGTCCTTCTTCATGCTCTGTTGATTCTTCATTCCCACCAAACCTAGCCTTGACTGCCATCCAGATATCCCTTGCATCATCATAATGATGAAAATCGGGCATATGATCTTCAGGTAGAGCCTGAAGCAACAAGGTTCTCACCTTATTTTCCCTTTGTACAGCAACATGTTCATCAAGAGAAACAGGAGGATGAACAATTGTATTTCCTTTTGCATCTTTTCCCAACCTCTTTGGGCTGTTCCCTTGCTGAACAATCCTCCAAAGATTATGATCAGCATTCTGTATCCAGTACTCCATCTTCATAGCCCATATCTCATATTTTTCCTTCTCTAGATAAGGAAATTTTGCATTGTTGGCAGAGATAGTGGCTGTTTGGAACTGTTGAAACTGTTGTGACTGGACATTATTAGGGTACTGCTGACCAGTCGGGTTGGTTTGTGCAGGATGAGTATGTTGAGTGTGAACAGCAGGTTGTGAGAAAGCAGTCTGAGTGAATGTAGGCATTGGTTGTATGGGTTCAGGCATGAAGGTATCATCTTGAGTGAATGAAGGTGAAGCAGATGGATTAGGCATGAAGGTATCATCTTGAGTGACTGAAGGTGAAGCAGATGAATTAGGGATAGGATACGTAAAGGGTGACTGAGTAGGTATAGTAGGCATGGGTTCTGACATAATTAAAGATTAGAGAAAACAAGGTTTTGATGTGGTACTACGTAATTCTTCTTTATCAGAGGCTCTCTCCAGGCTCTGATACCACTTGTTAGGATCTAGAACTAGATAGATCTTCTAGCCTTTGAGAATGTATAGTACTTATGTAATCACAAGCACATACGTGAGAGACTCTATCAAATGTTTAGGCGGAAACTAAACGATTCAATAAAGAAGAACAATATGAATAACGATCCTCTATGGATCTCTCTATTGATAATAAATTGATTTTGTGTTTTTACAATCGGTGTCCAACCCTAATGCTAAAGGTTTCTTTTATAGAGAAGAAACCCTAAATTAGTCAACAAGAAAACTAAAATCTCGTAAGAGATATACATCAATATCAATCACTTCCTAATTTATCTCATTCCTATATTAATGAGATAATACTAAAATATAACTATAATTCCTTAATTACATTAATTACGTCTATAAATAACAATCAGCAGATTCTATCACTGTCAGCAGGAACGAGAACATGACCAGCAGAAACATAATCAGCAGGAATGCTATTTAAACTGTCAGCAGAAACGACTTAGTGCTATCAGCAGAAACGAATATGTCTAACAGCAGAAACGACACTTAGTCGTTTGTAATTTGTTCCAACAGTTGTGATGATATCCATGATGTTACGCTTCGTGTTTCCGCCTTGGCGGGGTGTGACACGTACGATTTTAAGAAGACGTCTTAACGACTAACAATATGCTCAAAGGTCATTAAAATAATGTTAATAATCATAAATAAACATAATAGATTCACTTTTATGAACTTAGGCCACCTCTTTCATTATAACATGCAAGTCTCCAGGTAAACCCGTTATTACGTAAATTTTTACGTTTTTGCATCTACGCTTCGTATAGCGGACTTAAAACACTTCAATATGGCCTAAGTGTATAACTTCACTCTTAACTAACATTATTTATCACATTTTACATTTAATCAACAATAACTTATACGTTATAGCATGCAAAATAATACATACACTTAATAAATTCATACTTAATTATATTAAACACCAAAAATCAGTATTCCAAATTCATCCTTATCACCTCCCATATCCTCCAATGGGAATAATTGCTTCCTTTCACATATTTATACACTCCACTTCCCCGTTTTTACCCAAATTTATCGCACACCTTTATTATTACTCATCCCACCCTTCTCCTAAATATTTCTCTCACTAAATCTGATATTTTCTTCTCCCCCCTTCTCCCTTGCTGCTGCCGTACACCTCCACACACCACCACCTTCATCCAAAATTTTTCCTATTAATTATCTACACTAAAACACCATTCTTGGTTTGCATGCAAAGTTTGGTGGATCGAATCAAAGATTTAGGCACTTCCTTGGTGATTTTTCTTGAAGATTTGATTGGGTTTTTATAAAAGCAAGTGGGTAATGATGTCTAGCATAATATAGAAGGCCTAGAAGGTATTTTGATTTTGGTTTTGTTGCTAATTGGGTCTGAAAATCAGTCCCTATCAAAGAAGGGGTTTTGTGTTTTTAATCACTAGTTGATTATTCTTGTAAGCCTATAATCTTCTTCTCTATTTTTCTTCTTTTAATGAATGAATTGCATGGCTATTAATTCTAGAAAAATGAAGTTTTTGATGTTTAAAGAGTATGGTAGGATCAAGGATGGCATTGCATGGTGTTTGGATAGAGTAGAATTGATGTTTGGATTTGATTTGTTGAAGTTGTTGGAACTGTTTTCACATCAGTAGCTAAATAGGTTATTTACGAAATATTTTTAGTAATGAGACCCCTAGGAGTTTTGATATATTGATATACCTAGTTCTTATGTACATGTGGCTAATTGGATAGAAATTTATCTCCTGTAGATGAGTGAGATACGGCCATTTTACCAAAACGTGTCGAATCTAACCTAGTTGTAAGAAATGTAGCATAACTCCATGTTTTTTTGCAAACCTTTTGTAAAACAATCATCATACCAGTAGAGAACCCTTATTAGTATCACCTCCATTTGGTTTCACTTAAATAGCACCCTTAAATTTCAATTTGCGTTCGTTTTCGTAAGCTAAATAAATTTGTCAAACCTTGTTTGGGACAGTTTTGAAAAGTTAAATATAGTAGTGTGTATAGAAAGATTTTTGGCTTGGAAAGTTCTGAATAAATTAATGGTGACCTAGATATGTGTCTTAGGTACACGTACCCGTTTGGCTGGGGCGATAACTATTTCAGATGGGTGAGTTATCGCCGATTTTCTAAAACTAGTCAAAATAGAGGTATTCTTGGAAATAAGGGTATAACTTCAAAATTTTGCTCTAACTTTTTAAAATAAAAATGTGTTACCTGTAGAGGAAATCTAGGTCTATCATCTCTCGCTGACCTCAAGTCAATAGCATTTTTAGATTTCATTTTATGTCCGTTTTGGTGAAGCGGATAATTTCAAAAATAAATCTGCACATGTATTGACGGGTAAAATGGTAATTTCACTCAGGTCCTAAATTTTTAGGAAGTGGGGGCCCACATTTCTGAAAAATAGATTCATAGGTCTTCTTGTACGCGAAAACCTCGTGCTTATATCTATTATGGATCTTGACTTATGCGCGTTTTAAGTTGGGTAAATTTTAGAATTTTGGGTAAATAAAGACTTTTGTTAGACATAAAACTTATATGGACACTTTGGAAGTTTTGGTTAAGAAGTAAACTTAAGTATATCCTAAAATACATATAAATTCAAATTTAGACTTGTGTTTTGAGTATGTTTGACTTATACATCTAGGACGCAATGCCATACTTGATCCGATTAAAAAAACGTTTTATAAAATTCTTCTTTTATTTCATTCTCTTTCGTGTGGGTACTAGTAGCTTATTTTTCTAATTTGCGCCATTTATTTTAGGTCGCACTTAGGGGGTTTGATTTACTTCAGCTACTACATTGTTTATTTTGCCGTTTCGCAAAAGGTGAGTTCCTTACCAAATTGTTTGCAAACTCTATGGGGTGAGATTACAAGCTTGATTTACATATTGGACACAAGTACTTTTGAAACTGTATGTTATTTCCTGACTCTATTATTGCCTAAGTACCTACTTTGCCATTTAAGTCCCTTTTCATCATGAGCCGTTAATTACTATGGGTAGTAAACGCGAGTGTTGTGGATAGATCTATCGGGACTGACAATCCTCGTCTGGGCTGTGGTTTCTAGATAACTTGACGCATTTAACATTTGAGGTATTTCGTAGGATGTTTGGCAACATCTATATCTGTTTTGGGGCACAAACCTCGAGTACTGGTTTGATTACATTTCATTACATGTTATGGTTCGGTGTCATGAGCTTAGGGCAATAATGTATATTTCCTTTAGACTTGGTCAATCTGTTTCTCTGGTCTACAAGTACTTAAATCTTGTGGTCTATGAGATTATTACTACTAAACCTATGAATTCACTCAACCATTGTGTTGACGTTTTTGCATGTTTTAATCTCAGGTAATAATGTGTAATTTCTGGATGGGAGCCCGCTTGGATATCATGAAGACGGATTCTGTGTTTTCCTTTATTCGATACAAACTATTAAACTTATTTCTCTAAACTTATGTCATCTTTTGAACTGTGTCTTTGCTTAAAACTTTTAAGTGCTAACCAAAACTAAAACTCTGATATTTTAAATGCATCGAATGTAACTTATTTAAAACGCCCCTTTTGAGGTCGTTTGGGATATTTTGAAATTTTGTGGGGACCGGTTTGTAAACTCTGATCTTTTGATTGTCGAAGGTGAAAACTTATTTTAAAACGTCTCATTTTGAGGTCGTTTTCTGTGACTTGTACTTCTTGTTCTATGACGTCACACCCCAATGTTACCGTTTTGCTGTCGTCCGAATTTTGGGGGTGTTACAGATTGGTATCAGAGCACTGGCCATAGAGAACTGAGTCATTTTCAAAACCTAGACTATGACTATTTTTCAAAATTTAAAGTCTCTCATCTTGTTTTATCTGATATCCGTGCGCGCGTACTTCCTGGCTGCTTATATTTACTCCCTCGAGCAATACTACTAGTATTATATAGATAATGATTATATAATAGTTGACTTTTTTCGATCTCTTACGATTATCTCCGTGAGTACCACTATCTATTTATATAAAAGTAATTTATATAAATGTTGACTATTTACGGTCACTTATGTCTACTTTGTAGAGTGCCTCTACTTTTTATATAACGGTTGTTGATATAAATACTAAGACTTTTCTTAAGACGTTGTGAGTGATACAACGATCTCTGAAACCTTCTTAAGACATTGTTAGCGATAAAATGGTCTCTATAGTTTTTTATGATTTTTCCATAATATCATTTTCAGAGATATTGAAAATCGACATAATTCGTCGACCCCACCGGTTATTTTACTAATCGAACCCGAGTTTGAACACTCACCTCGTACTTCTGAAACGTTTACGTCGTTGGGTAACCCACTGCATAGAAACATGCCGGCTAATTGGAATGCGACAATTAACTTGTCACCTCGTGCATGGCGCCTTGGAACATCAACTTTTGAAACGCGACTCATTATTTTCTCCTTATTTCTTGTGATTCTGGAGAATCATGCCGCCAAGAAGATAATTTCTAGGTTCAACAGATATCAAATGACTCGTAGCCCAACGTATGGTTGAAATGTTCTTTCGCCTAGAGCGGAACAAGATCCGAGATGCCGAGAACAAATCACGCATAAGGATCCTTGAGAAATACCATGCTAATGAAGGTCACGTCTTTCGACTAAAATATCATTTGGGAACAACACAACCAGCATTCCCCACTTCGAAGAGAGAATCTCGACCATTATAGTTAATGATGACCTTTTGTATTTAAAACATTTCTTTGAAAACTCTCAATGTATTGTTTGCTTGTTGGTACTGATATACTCACTCCCTTCAATAATTAATTGTTTGTACAATTAACTCCCCATATCCCATTTTAACATCCTTGATATACCGTTATCTTTACATGTGCTTGTTTTAGCCATTTGGTATCAACTCTCTTTAATACATGATTGTTTGTACAAACTAATTCACCTATCTCGTTTAGCCATCTTGACATATTGTTTCCTTAAAATATGCCTATTTCAACTATTTGTAATGGTACCCTCGTTGCATCGAATAACTGCACGAAAGACTCTCTAAAGTCCTTTATAATTCTGTACGTTCATTTCTTTTGGCAATTACTATATTTTGATATTCTGGATACCTACTTCTAACCTACTATTATTATGATCAATTGATCCTTTGTTGCTTAATTATTCGTACAAATGATTCTTCATACTTCCTTGATTCGTAATTTGTTTATGTGAATCATACCCTATATGTTTATTCTTTAGATCGTTATTACATTTGTACATGTTCTGTTTTTATATGCTCTCTTAATCCGTTGACATATTCATATTTTACATGCTCGAGATATCTTTTATTATTTCTTCATATACTCTCATTTATTCCTCTCGCGATGCTATGACCATTCTTATTTCATGATTTACTCATTCATTTGTTTCCTTGATTAATGATTGTCTGCTGTCTTGTTCATAAAGATAATTAATCTCTCTTTTAGGATTCTCTAAATCTTAAATATCAAACTCATTATAAACTTTTTGTATTGGTATTCACTTCCTTTGAAAATTAATAATTTAAATTGATCCCTCTGTTCACATTGATTATCGACACAAATTTATTTTCGGCCTTGATACGTACTGTCACTTGATATATGTTTCACTGATCATCGGTATGGTATATTAAATCTTTGTTATCGCTTGTTTTATCATCAGTACAAATATTCAATCTTTTCATTAAGGATGTTCAGAACCACTAATCCGTACCTTCATGCACATTGCAAACATTTTATGTGTTGACTATTATTTACTCAATATTCGTTTGCTACCTTGTTTAATTGTTTTATTGAACCCTTCGAACACGTTTTGACACATAATCTGAAGATAAGGCCTTTAGTCCTGGAACTGAAGAATTTGGGACACTACATATACGGCACAAGGTGCACAATCATTAGAGCAAGCGAGCTATACAAACTTGAACTGTCGCAGGAACTCAGTGGAATCCATAACACCTTTCGCGTGTACATCGTTAGGAGTACAAACGAGCTGAATTTCGGGACGAAATTCTCTTAGGGGGGGGAAGACTTGTGACAACCGTCAAAAATCCCAGCTAACAACCGTTAGTGTTGTGTACCATTCATGTAATATTTCAATTTCATTAATTTTCAATTATAAATTATTTGGGTCATTTTGTGCATAACTTTCTATTTTTGGAACCCTATTCTAGAATCGTGCCTTCTGCGTACGATTTTAAGAAGACGTTTTAACGACTAACGATATGCTCAAAGGTCATTAAAACAATGTTAATAATCATAAATAAACATAATAGATTCACTATTATGAACTTAGGCCACCTCGTTCATTATAACTTGCAAGTCTCCCGGTAAACCCGTTATTTTGTCAATTTTTACGTTTTTGCATCTACGCTTCGTATAGCGGACTTAAAACACTTCAATATGGCCTAAGTGTATAACTTCACTCTTAACTAACATTATTTATCACATTTTACATTTAACCTGCAATAAACTACAAATTATACAAAATTATACCTTTTTACACAAAACTTATACATTATAGCATGCAAAATAATACCTACACTTAAAAAATTCATACATAATTATTTAAAACACCAAAAATCAGTATTCTTGCCTCCTTTGGACCCTCAAATTCATTCTTCTCACCTCTCATATCCTCCAATGGGATTAATTGCTTCCTTTCACATATTTATACACTCCACTTCCTCATTTTTACCCAAATTTATCTCACACCTTTATTATTACTCATCCCACCCTTCTCCTAAATATTTCTCTCGCTAAATCTGAGATTTCTCTTCTCCCCTTCCTCCCTTGCTGCTTCCGTACACCTCCACACACCACCACCTTCATCCAAAAATTTTCCTATTAATTATCTACACTAAAACACCATTCTTGGTATGCATGCAAAGTTTGGTAGATCGAATCAAAGATTTAGGCACTTCCTTGGTGATTTTTCTTGAAGATTTGATTGGGTTTTTATAAAAGCAAATGGTTAATGATGTCTAGCATAATATAAAAGGCCTAAAAGATACTTTTTTTGTTTGGTTGCTAATTGGGTCTGAAAATCAGCCCCTATCAAAGAAGGGTTTCTTGTGTTTTTAACCACTTTGATTATTCTTGTAAGGCTATAATCTTCTTCTTTATTTTTCTTCTATTAATAAATGAATTACATGGCTATTAATTCTAGAAAAATGAAGTTTTTGATGTTTAAAGATTATGGTAGGATCAAGGATGGCATTGCATGGTGTTTGGATAGGGTAGATTTGATGTTTGGATTTGATTTGTTAAAGTTGTTGGGATTGTTTTTACATCAGTAGCTAAACAGGTCGTTTACAAAATATTTTTGGTAATGAGACCCCTGGGAGTTTTGATATATTGATAGGCCTAGTTCTTATGTACATGTGACTAATTGGATAGAAATTTATATCCTCCGGATGAGTGAGATACGGCCATTTTACCAAAACGTGTCAAATCTGACCTAGTTGTAGGAAATGTAGCATGACTCCATGTTTTTTTGCAAACATTTTGTAAAACAATCATTATACCAATAGAGAACCCTTATTACATGTTATGGTTCGGTGTCATGGGCTTAGGGCAATAATGTATATTTCTTTTAGACTTGGTGAATCTGTTTCTCTTGTCTACAAATACTTAAATCTTGTGGTCCACTAAACTGTTTGATTGCAATAACATTACTCGATTTACTTAATCATTGTTTTATGATTAAAACCTATGAATTCACTCAACAATTTTGTTGACTTTTTAGCATGTTTTATCTCAGGTTTTCAGGTATTTTGCTCGGAGGGAAGCCGCAGGGATATGTATTTTGGAGACTCTACCTTTTTATACATTCGACAAACTTAAACTTTTAAAAATATTGCGTATTGTAAAGACTTTCTCTAAATTTTACAGTCGGCGAAAATTTCATCTAATCTTTATGTCATGTTGGAACCATTGGGATATTTTGAAAATTTGTGGGGACCGGTTTGTAAATCTGATCTTTTGATTGTTGAATGTGAAAACTTATTTTAAAACGTTTCATTTTGAGGTCGTTTTCTGTGACTTGTACTTCTTGTTCCATGACGTCGCACCCCAATGTTACCGTTTCGCTGCCGTCCGAATTTTGGGGGTGTTACAATTTTATGGGCGTATTTATGTTGGATTTGTTAGCCCAATGAAATTAGGCAATAACATGCGGCTAGGCCTAAAAAAATAAGTATTCTTTAACAATTTTTTTTTACAAAACAGTCTCTAAAGATTATAATATTTACGGCGTTTTTATATAACAAACTTTATTTATCAAATATCTAATAAATACGGAACAAATTTTTTAATAAAAAAATACGAATGAAAAAGTCTTTGGATAACGAATAAAACGAGCCCATATTGATATGCTTTAGACGTGCGTACAATTTTATAAACACATGTTAAAATTTAATATATCGCTTTGAAAGAAAAAAAAAACTTTCAAAACACACCCTTAGCCTACCTAATAATTTTAAAAAATAACCATAAAGTTATTTCGTTAACCAAAACCGTAATAATTAGTTTGTCCACACATCTTCCAAACATTGATAAGTAAGAATACTCGCAGCAAACTTTATAGAAAGTAGCTACATCTAAAAATAGTACAATCTGTTGTATGAGTTGTAGTTTCTCATACCAACATGTATGTGACAACAAGCTGAGTTCGTAGAATTATTGTATTAAGATCAAATGAATACCTTACTAACCGTCTGATATTCCATAGTAACATCACAATGCTACACCAAATAACATCAAACCCCGACTTGATTTGAACACCCGAAACTTCAAACCAAAGGAGCACCAACAAGCATCGACGTCATCATCATTCCTCTTCTTCAAACCTGTCAAACACGTAACAAACAAAACCATACGGGATGTCAAATCCTTATCCTTTAAAGTACTTTCGGCATTCCATAAGTTGCTTGAGTCTTCAAGCCTAAGCACACAGGATTAATACAGTTCTACACACGTAATCGATGTGTAGCAACAACTCGCGATTACAACACGATAACGGCAACAGAAAACCAAGAAAAGAAGCGTACAACACCTTTAATATTTGAGTAAATATGGAGTTTAGTTTGTGTGTGTTTTTCTTAACCACATCCTTCCAGGCTATATAGATAAACCTGTAAAGTAAACCTATGATCTCACACATCCCAGAAATAGAGGAAGTTGGTGCTTTGTTATTTGAAAACAAAGGCCAAGTAAATATTTATTTCTTTGTATCAGTCTAAACCCACGAGTCAATAAAGCTACATATAAAGCATGTACCTCTAGCTTCTCGGTAAGTACAATTAATTACAGCTTCAATGTTTGTACTATGTGCTTCATGAGTGGTAAAACTTATCTTAACGTCTTCATTCAATGCGGCGCCACCTCTAGGTCATATAGGTAAAGCTACCTTAACGTCTTCATTGCAAAGACGCCTCAAAATCTTTGTTAAAAGAGTAACCCCATCCTAATTTTCGGCAACACCGTGCTATCTTAACTACACATGAGTTATTTAGTTGATATCACCTTCTATCATATAGTGACTTTGTTGTTACCCTTTAAACTAGTATTGTAGGAGTGCTACAATCAAGTTGGGTTTTCATCACTAAACAATTCTCAATGGTTCCAAACTCATGCCTCTAGCATCTCTCAATAAGACTCTCGTTAGAGAACTAAAGGAGAATTCCAACAAGTCTTCATCATATGTCGGTAACATCACAAAGACTCACTAATGGCCATTCTCAAATATTTGCAAATAAATTCCATCACACTATAATTTTAGGAAATTAGATCTCAAATCCTATTAACCTTTTCTCTAGCCACGACTAGGCGAATAGTTTAACTTCCTTCTTGAAGTTTAAATACACACTTTTTTCTTGTGCATTCAAGAATCAACTACGTTTGTACGTGTGAGTGAACTTTTGTATGCTTTTCATGTGTGTTTATAATTCTCAGTATGTTTTATCAAGACCACGATGACACAACTATAGGGACGAAAAGAAAGAATCATGATCATAGTGATCAGTTATGATCACAATTCTATTCTAAACAAGGGGCATAGAGTGACGGTTTCAATTTGATATTGTTGCTTATCAGGTCACCCATTCTTTATCAATCACATACATATGAAACGACATACACACACTCCTTCAATAGGTTAACCGTTAGGTCATAACTCGCCATTTTATAAACCCCCCATCATAAATCTCAATATTAAATTTATATCATTCAAGAGTTCATATATACATACTAGCATTTGGTTCAATCACTCACCAATGCAACACAATATGAAATCAACAATTTCACATATCAAAATTTTCTAGTTTTAAAAGCGTTGTTGAGATAATAGTCTTGAGATATAGACTTACCTCTATTTCAATCACTGTCTCAACTAATGCTCGATTACATGCATGTTCTAAAAACTAGACTTTTGTTTTTTCTTTTAATTTCCGAATAACATAAACCAACAAGTTTCCAACATGAAACTCGTTCTACATATCATGCACGTCTCAACGCATGTCATGATTGTTTCACTAAAACAATGTATACACTTTTTGAATAAACATGCTTAGGGCCCGTTTGTTTAATTTTTTAATTAAGTTCTGTAAAATTAAAGTGTCCGTCTAAATATATGTTCTCTGTTTATTTATAGATATATGACTGTTTGTTTTATGTGTTGAATAGAGTGTCTGAATTAAAAAAAAAAAATTTTATACCCTGAAAAGCAATTATGTAGGATTGTATGTGAATAAGTAAAAGGATAAAAATGTAAAATTATTATTTAAGTCATGGACTTAATATGGAGACCCTCCCCCTCCCCCTCATGGCTTTTCAGAGAAAGTCATTTGTTAACTTTAAGCACAAACAAATAAGCCTTTAATAACTTAATTGATTTACTAAATTTTCAATTAAGACTCATTAAGTCTTTATCAAACACTACCTTAATAAATTTGTGAGTACGTTGGTGTAGTCATTTGATGCAATATTAGCCCTTTCAAAGCCACATGTATAATTGATATTAAAACTACATTAATCCTCAATATCACAAATACACAAACATGATTTAACATTTTTACTGCACCATTTTTACCACATCCTCAATTCTTATTTTTTATTTTCATAATTAACAACCGGCATGATGTATATCCAGAATATTAAGTTTCAAACTAAGATTATATTTTGCTTTGTACTACCACAAGTTCGAAAGTCACACTTCAATTCATTTAGTTTCATAAACAAAAAAAACCATCTTCTAAGTTGAAGTATATGCTTCAAAACGTCATGTTCAAGATTCACACCTTAATCCGTTTACAAGTCCTCAAGACAAATTAGAGTTTCCATATGAAACTGATCAATTTACTAAAACTTGTTAAATGATCGAATATTAAACACCTTTTAAGATTATCACAGAATGTTTGTAATCACAGTTCATTTGATTTCATTTTGATTGCAAACGAAAGTACTTTAAATATTGTTGTAACAGTTGTAGTTTCTCATACCAACATGTATGTGGCAACAAGCTTGAGTTTGTAGAATTATTGTATTAAGATCAAATGAATACCTTACTAACATTCTGATATTTCATAGTAACATCACAATGCTACACCAAATAAAAAGAAAGAAGTTGAAGAAAGAAGGTGGACAATTGAAAAGAATAATAAAACATTAATAAAATTATTAAAAAATATACAAATTTTGCATATTATATGTCAAACAAATATTAAAAATATTAATAATAACAATAAATATATATATATATATATATATATATATATATATATATATATATATATATATATATATATATATAATGTCAATCCGCCTAGGCGAATTCCGCCTCGAAAGTGGTCGACCGCCCGACTAGCGCCTACCGTTTTTTTGCAACATTGCTTTCATATCTTCATTTCTTTCATATCTCATTTCTTAAAAAAATGTCGATGGCGACTGCTGCCGCGTGCTGAAGCTTATGTGATGAGGAAACACCATCAAGAAAAGATGAACAAGACAACTATTACGACCAAAGACAGCGTACTCGACCACGACGACGATGATCATGTTTCTTCGACTATTGGTTGCTTCCCAACTTTGTTCAAAAAGGTTCACCCCTCTAGTGTCGCGGTTTGTGATTCTACTCTCCGTCGTCACAAGAGCTAAAAACCCATGAAGATCAAGTGTTTCTAGAGCCGTTATTTATTAGTAATTTTTTTGATATTTTTATGTAATTTGATCGAAAGATATTGTTAATATTCTCTTTAACTTGTTTTTTTAAGAAAATGGAAGAAAATCAAAGTTGATGACTAAAGATCAAGTATTATTCCTGATGATTATTTGTAGGGCAAAAGCCATAAAATACCTACAAACTTTTAAAATCGCCTCGACTTGACCAACGAACTATTTTTCGTCCCATCTACACCAACGAACTTGTTTGTTATGTGACAATGTCACCAATATGACCGGCTAGTTATTCACGTCATTTATTTTTTATTTTTTTAATGCCAAATCTCATATTATTAGTTTATTTGAATATGTATGATATTATTTGGACAACTTTGACCTTTCAATGGATGCTTCCAGTTGAACAAAGATGTACTAAAGTCCAAAAGCATAATCTTTGAATTCCCAGCTTCATAATCACCATGAAAGTCTCACTTAAACTCCTGGAAGACCATCCCAAAACCCAAACCCAAAACCCAATCCATTTCTCAGCCAAAATCCCAATCACCGTCTTCGGACTGCCTTTCTTATCAGCCTTCACCACCCTTCCACCACCAACATGGATTAATTTTGTCAGGTGTTTTGGTGTCTACGGACACGGAACTACCCGTTATGAAACGGGTTAAAGTTAAGCAGTTGCCGTATCTAAGGGTTAATAAGATTAAGATTGACCGACTGGAAAAATGATGGGGTAGGATTGAAGAAGACGGGTTTGTTTCTAGAGCAGTATGACTGTATGACCCATAAATTTGACATGTTAACTATGGCTTTAGATTTGACTTCTGTAATATTATGTGATTATAAATTAATCATAGTAACATAATCGAATTTGATAAAGTTAAGTTTAGAAGAAGTATTTGATGTTTGAAGTTGTAGTAAAAGATAATTAGCCGTTCGAGGGGGGTGACAGGGCATGTATATGTGAAGAAGATTAACTTTTATGGGTGGAAAGCCTATTTGGCATTTACTATAATTAAATAAGAAGAAAAAAATGCCAGCGTGGAATCGGTAACAAATTATGATATGGGTGATATCGGAACAGTATTTGAAAGTCGTTGGTCTAGACAGGACGAAAATTAGTTCGTTGGTCAAGTCGGGACGATTTTGAAAGTTTGTAGGTATTTTATGGATTTTACCCTTATTTGTATCAGAAAGTCACATAACTTGATTAATATAACTAAAATAGCTATTTATTTTGTAACAAACTCGTACGTCACGAATTTTTATTTGTGTTAAGTCAATGAATACTCGTCCAATCTTTAATGCAAAGTCCAATAAGAAAAAAACTGCTAAAAATTTTAGCAGATTCAAAAATTTTGATACATAAAATGAAAAATGAATAACAAATGTTTATGCCGATTTGATGTATTATAACAAATGTGATTAAGTTAAAAAAAAACTTCGCAAATCATAGTACTGCACATTGCTCGTTTGTTGCTCGTAGAATAGGTTAGTCGGCTCAAACACGATCTGAGTTTAAATCAATTAACTTGTTTTTGTTGTCTAATATATCCCGACACAACTCTTATTGGCAATGGTCTCGTTTTTATATTCATTCGAAATGCATGCCGAATTGTATGGATGTCAATCGGGCTAACAGTTTTCATGTCTGATTATGTATCATCATTATTATAAGTATAAAAAGCCAGTTTTCGTGTTTGGTTATATGAAATCTCAAGTCTCAACCACTGAATAAGTATTGAAGACGGGGTGTCAACTTTGTTTTGATACGTGTTGGAGTATAACCCAAGAAAAAAATCAATCAAATGAGTTGATGAGAGATCAAGTTTGACTTCTCTAGTCCAGCACGAGATGTGGGCCGGTCCAAATCACTAAAATTTATGGTTGACGAATGCGCCGGGTTGCATGCCACAGTCACATCACATGTAGGGGTGAGCATGTGTCCAAGACCGGACCGGACCGGCTAAGACCGGACCGGACCGATGACCGAAATGGTCCATATTGCCGGACCGCGGACCGGACCGAAATACCTTCGGTCCGGTCCGGTTCGGTCCGGTCTTCCGGTCGACGGTCCGGTATGCTCACCCCTAGTCACATGTATAAGTATGGGTATTGTCGGCGAAAATAGCAGTATTCTTAATTAGTATTTATATTGTACCTTTTGACCATTGATCTATCCTTATTGAATTGTTTAAATAATCTTTTGTGATATGTTGTTAGTACCTCATTGTTATAATGACCCCTTCGATTTATTGTTAGTGACACATTATCATTGCTTCATTGTCATTGGACCTTATTGTTATTGAACCTTATTTATTGATATTGTGATTTTTAAACCTGTGTATTTGAGCTATTAACTACTCATGGAGGTAGCATGGGTGTGTCATTATGGCACCCATGGCGTGACACTATCCGTAGTAGTGTGATTTATCTACGGCATCTCCTCATTGTTGGTATGGTGAGGGATTTTAGGAGGCGTATTGGTCGACCATAGCTATTATATTGTTATTGTTTGCGGATGGAGGCGTAGTGCCTAACACCTCATCCACTATTGTTTAGTATTTTGGATCTGCATGACCATGTACCCATTGTATTCTTATTGGCCGATGCTTGCTTTATGTATGTGTTAGTATATTGTATTGAGCTCATGCCCCATTGAAACCTAAAGCTGAAGTACACTAAAGCTGAACCAACCCCTGAGCAAACCGGTCAGCGAACACATCAGCGAACCCCAGTCAGCCCCAGTCAGCAACCAAAGGTCAGCGAACCCCTGGTCAGTGACCTTCTGATCCGAACCCGCTAAACTCGATCTATGAACCCAAACTTGAGGTAAGTTTTAAATTTCTCGTACAAGACTCATTATAAAATGAGTTTGTTCCAATGTATGAAAATGGAAATGGGTAAACTTCGGGTTTTTGGCTGAGATTGAAACATGTTGCTTCAAAGTTATAGTTTGAGACTACTATATTACTTTGAGAAGCTAAAAAGGGTTATGGAAAACTTAAAAAAGTTTTTTCAGTGTTTTCCTCAAAAAATGCTAGACTAATCCGAGTAAAATCGGAACTGAAAAAGGAAGAATCTCCTTGCCTTACGGCTAAAGCATCACATATCCAAGAACAGGATAGCCATAGTGATGAAAGTTCATCAAGTGACGGTTTAACCACCGCACCAAAATGGTAATCAATTCACCATGCCTAAACAACAAGAAAGAATTGGCTATTTCGGAGCAAACGGCTACCGGTAAAGAATTAACAAATCCGTTGATGGCTGATAGTTTGCCAAAAACTATAATGTCAACTAAGTTGGTCAAGCCACAAGATTTCAACTTGAGGCCAAACTTGGGTATTCAAACACCCACAAAAACTAAGGACCAAACCTTAGTATCGAAGCAATTCGATCAACTGATTCAATCCCTAAAAATGGTTAGAAAACCATATTACGTAGTGTTTAATGGACCCTATGCTGGTATCTATGAAGAATGCCAACATTGCTGGCAGTAGTCCTTCAAATTCCAAGAATTCAATTCAAAAGATATCCAAGCTTTGGTGAAGCTAAAGCAGCAGCAACAGTATGGGCTGGCAAAAACTTTGTTCCTCCCATATTAAGCATGTCAATATTAAGTGTGTTCTTCAAAAACTGCTAGTGATTGTGCATTTTTTTAAGGGGAGAAAGACTGATATTGACATAAATTCTTAAACAATGTCTAAACAAAACCCATATCATTCCCAATATCTAAACAAAACATACATAACCCTCGTCACTCTCACAACACAAAACAAACACCAAAATAAAAAAAAACACACTCACACAAATAAAAAAACAAAAATCACATTCACCCACTCACACAAACCAAAACAAAAACAAAAATCACATTCACCCACTCACACAAAACACTTAACCCAGATACATCACGACATCATCCACACACAAATCACTACAACAAAATAACAACATCACGAAAATGGCTACTCCTACAACATCACGATGACAACAAACATCAATAAAATCTATCTCAAATTTGGCGACACAAGAAAAGGTTCTGAGCTCAGATTAACGTTTGGGATTGCAGCTGAAAGGGCTATAGGGTTGAGTTGAATTTTGTGTCAGTTACGAGTCTAATGATGAGACTCCGGACTATGTTCTTCATTGGTTCGGGCTTAGCCTGATCGTGTGACTCAGGGAGTGATAAAGGTAAGATGGGTGTTGTTAATGAGAATGAGTTTGTTTAGGTTGTACACTAGTGGGCTTAAAGTAAAAAGGAGGTGAAACAAGTCCGCTAAGTAAATCAGTTAGAGTTGGGGTGTGTTCAGCTGATGAAAACGATGTATACGCATCTCTAAAAGCCGAGTCTCTGAACTAGTGGTAACATGAACAATGGATGCCTTGGTTCAGCGATTACACTCAAGTTTTGTTGAAGTGGGATGGAGGAGCTGAGTAGAGTATCAGCTAGTGCAGCGGAATTTTAGCGAATGCTTTATATCAGCGGATACAATTCATAGTTTTTAGGCTTAACTTGATATGGGTTAGCTGATTAAAAAGGGGCTGATATGAAGTGGCTGATGATGAAGCTGATTAAAACGCGGTATTCACCCGTTGATCTTGCTAAACCCGCTGAACCAAATGAACCCGCTAGTACCTGAAAGTAAAGCAAAGTTGAAACTCTACCCGATGATTCACGCTAAATCAAAGTCACTAAACTTGGTTAGCATAATCCTCGGTCAGCACACCCTAAGATCAGCAGCGAAGCATCGAACCTCAGCTCCTCTTACAAAGATGAACCTTTGGTCTCTGAAATTTTTGTTAAGGCCGAAGTGTCACTGGTCATTGAACCAGACCGCTGACCCTGATCAATGGATCAACCCGTTATTCCTGGTCACTGACTTAGTCAGTGAAGTCGCTGAACCCGAGTTGTTGAACTTATGAAAACTCTTAACCTTTTATATGTGAACCTGAAAGAGGCTTATTGATATGTTCTCTTTAAGGTTTAAGAGTATATTCGTTTTGCAACAAAACAACAAAGAATCAGTATGTATCTTTTTATTTTTCATTCTTTATTTTTCATTCTTTGTTGTATATCAGATTGTAAAAAGAAGTTGTTACGCTCACTTACATCTGGAATTTCACTTAGGTTATCTGTATATCCAAATAGGGGGAGATTATTGGGCTCATTAAGTGCCCAATAGTCTTTGACTAGGATTTGAAAATAAAATAGACTAAGTATATCAGGTGGTTATCTTCAAAGTTCTTCATTAGAGACATAAAGAAAGTCGTAACAATAAGCCTTGAACTAAAAACGATGAACATCAAGTCTGAACAATTGTTCAGCAAACATCAACAACAAAACAACAAATGATCAGAAAGTATTATTCTATATGTCTCTTTGTTGTAATTTAGTATGTAAGAAGAAGCCGTTATGCTCACTTACTGCTAATTGACTTGGGCTATATTTCTATCCAAATAGAGGGAGATTGTTGGGCCAATTCAGTGTCTAATTATCCCTCGTACATGATTTGTATGAAATATATCATAAGTAGAAAAGAATTCGTTGAACTTAAATAAGTTCAGCGAGTCATCCTCAAGATGTTCTTTAGAGTCTAGAAGATAGACTAGTCACAACCTGAGGCGGATCTTAACGAGTGAAGAAAAGAACCAAGATCAGGATGATAGAGTCAGTGAGTATTGGCAAATAACTCACTGACTCCCGAAGACCATCTCTGAGTGAAGAACGAAGATATTGGCGGGAACTTCCTAAACACAAAAAACAAAGGAAGACAAAAAGGTACAGGAGTAGCTATAAAGTATTAAAGTAGCTATAAAGCAAATAGTTAAAAAATAACTATTTGCTTTAGTACTTTATTAAAAGCTTCTCTTGGAAGCTTTGTGTTTCCCCTCCAATATATAGTGCACTCTTGTATAGAGATAGGTTAGAGATTCTAGACATAAAGATAATACAAAGTATTATAGTGACATGGTCCTCCTCTCATTTTGTCACTATTATCATATTTTGAACGTTTGTCATCACCTTCAAGAGAGTATGAAATAAGCATTAATGACGTGAGATTCAAACAATCATACAATTGAGTCCTGAACGCCATGTCCTTTTAAAGGTTTGCATCTCAATAGTTACAAATATGTGAATACCATAACGTCAACTACTATAATGAAATAATTACAACTAACATGGGGTAATTTTTCTGCTGTTCCCTTCATATCTGCAATAACTCCTTCCTAATCCTCTGTTAAAAACATGGCTTTACCCTTCTGAATAATGGGTTCAAATGAGTTGAATTAAAAATGCCTCGTTTTGATGTTGTTCAGGGTTCTTTAGATGGTCCGTGACTGGTTCAGTTTTGCAAGTGTGATGGAAGGTAAGTCCAATTCTACGTCGTTAGCATTGTGGCCCCATAATTTTTGCACTTGTAATTTAAGACTACTGATGCTGACCCGTTTATGCCACAAAGGAAGGGCATATAGTCTACATAGCATGCGTATATATATTTTACATTCCCGCTTTTATTATGTTGCAAGCATTGCTTACGGTCACCTATACACGCTTGGCAAAAGGTTGCACATATATGACTAAAATACGAAATAGTTATTATCACCGAATAGCGAGAGATCACCATCCTCAAATGCTAGAACTTGATCAAATGCCTACATTATATCAAAGTACATATCAAATAAGTCAAAACAGGTATCCGAAAGATAATACCTAAAAGAAAGTATTCTATGATTACTGGTAAACCACCATCTGCATCAATGGTTGTCAACAAACTGGTGTTATCCATATCCCAACATTTAATCAGAAACTTGTCACCCGCGGTAAGAAAACGATTTTTGGTGGTATCAAACTGCACAACGATAGCAGACCGCTTCCCGAGTCCGTTAAATGTACGCTTGGCAGCTTCTTTACATTGCCACTCACTGAGTTTCGGGCAGTAATAGCAGCCGTATAAACAATAGTTAAAGGTTGTTCTCATGTATAAAATTGTGCCTTTGTCAATACGTTAGAAGAAAATTGTGCATTTGTCAATATACTAAGAACAACCTTTAACTATTGTTTATACAGGCATGTCCACTAACAATTATATCTATAGATTTTAAGTCATGGTCTTAATTTATACGGTTGCTATTTCAAACATACCCAATTAGCTAAGAAGCAAGCTACTTAGTTTTGCTGTCAAATTTCCAAAAGTTTTTTTCTCAATTATACAGAAAAATGATCCAAGGTTTAATAAAGCGGTTTATTAGGTTTTTTATACATTTGAATACACTTTCCATTTGACCCGTTGTGATAAAGCATACCTTTCTCTT
Organism: Tanacetum coccineum; assembly: GCA_026074375.1. Classification (NCBI taxonomy): domain Eukaryota; kingdom Viridiplantae; phylum Streptophyta; class Magnoliopsida; order Asterales; family Asteraceae; genus Tanacetum; species Tanacetum coccineum. Next base: position 8,093 of record BQNB010002046.1, on the reverse strand, counting down.
ATCCATTTATAGGTAAATCATAAATGGGCCAAAATTGCCACATCTGACATTTTTCGTATGTCATGGTCGTTTGATTCTTTCATTGAGCATCTTTTACATATTTCTTACCTGTTTCTTTATGTGGCTATTATCTCAGATGCAACAACCTGAACTTCGTCAGCCGTGATAGTTTTAACAACTGCCATCGACCCTATTATGCAAATGAAACTGCACATGCCAAAGTAATAATCCACAAACACGCTGTTACATTATGGAAATGTACAGATTGAAGGTCCGTTTATGTCAACAGTAGCCATAGGCTATGGAAACAATTCATTAAGCAAATATTCCGATCAACAACGTAAGCTTTTTAAGCAAATATTTAGCTTCTTAATGAAAACCTAAGCAACTGTGTAAGTGATATGAGGCAACAGTTAGTATACCTTGGTCAAATCTTGAACCGGCCTCTCTGAGTCGTGGATCTTAAGTTGAGCATACGCTTGGCACAGTAGAACTTCCTTGTGATACCTTGCTTAACATGTACCTTCGATACCCAAATTACAAATGCTAGCAAGAACATGTACCTTCGATACCCAAATCAATCAGCTTAAGGTATTCACCTCTGCACTTTTACATAAGCACTAATCATTAATAATCCTAACAAATTACATCTCCGGATATATATATATATATATATATATATATATATATATATATATATATATATATATATATATCACAAATGATATACCATGAATGTATAATATCTTCTACAGCAATTTCAATACCTAAAAAGAAACCAAAACAGACATGTAAATTTTCAGCAACATTTCATCAAACACATTATATGCATACTCTAAAATCTTAATCATCACAGAAAAAGGAAACCCGCATCAAACACACAAATATAACATAACCGAACAATTACAAACACAATCTTCAAAACACGAACACATGCGGCATGAAAAGTTCCAAATGAAGAAAAATTAAATTGCCAATACCTGTAAAAAATACCTTGAATCTTCAACCACTTCTAAGCCAAACCAACAATCGTGCCCATTCACCGGCCTCCTAAACACCATTAACCTCTATTTCAAAGCCGCTGAAACAAAACCAACAAAACTTTTAATAACAAAACATCTGCTATTAAGCATTCAAGAGAATCGTAGACACGGAAAAATCATCGTCACGAGCAAAACTCAAGCAACATGAGAAACAAATCCCTTCGAGCAAACACATAAGCAAGATCAACAAGTAACAAAACCCACCACCCGCGCAATTCGATGACTCGATACATATCGTAGTTTTTTTTTGAAAAGTTTTTTTTGAAAAGCTATTTTTGAAAAGCTTTTTTCAAAAAGGTTTTTTCGAAAAGGTTTTTTTGAAAAGCTTTTTTTTAAAGTTTTTTAAAAAAGTTTTTTTTAAAAAAGGTATCGGGTCACTGCAGGCTTGATCTATCAATCCCGGTCGGTGCCTTGCGAGGCAAGCACCGACTAGAGCCACGAGCTTGGTGTGGATGAACCCCAACTTTTTTTGGATCAACTTGAGCTTGGTGTCACTGGAACCATTGTCTTTATGTTCTGTCGAATGTGGGATATATATGCTGCGACGGGCCGCTATCTCAGCACCGACTTTGTTGTCTGTGATTCTAAGGTAAATGTTGAACATTAGATTAAGGTATATCTTAAATGTTGTTTAATTTTCAAGGTGTGTGTTAACAAGTATATATTGCAGGGTAGTACGATGTATGCTACCGCACGAAACTCTATAGCGCACAACTTTATGAAGTTGAAAGAGGGTGGGATTTACTCTATAAAAAATTTTGTCATTCAGCCTAACAAGGATGAGTTTCGTGTACTTAAGAATGCAACCTTTATGCTCGAGTTGGATGGGTCGACCACCATCCGAAAAGTATTTGTGAAGCCTGATGGTTTCATCCGATTTCCTTTTGAAATGGTAGATTTTGAGCATCTGGAGACCACAAATAACAAATATTTGATTGGTATGGTTTGTTCCCTGTTATGTGCAGAATGTTTATATAAGTTGCTAAAATGGACATCTAATTATATGTAAACGCCTTACCTGCAGATGCAGCTGGGTATGTCACTAATGTTGGATGGACCGTACAACAGAAGACAGGTTCCAAGACGCTTGACTTCCACTTAGCTAACTCCAGGTGCTAATCTTTGTCTACGCTTACCACATGTATGTTCTAAACCGGCAGCTTCGTTATGATATTTTCTTGCATCTGTGGCAGGGGTCAATCTGTGCGGGTTACCCTGTGGGGGTCCTTTAGGGAGTTGTTGATCGAAAAAAGAACCAACTATGTGAGAAACCATTTTGTTAAACTGTTTTTAGTCTTTGACACAATACCCTAGTTTCACTTGCATATGTTTCTCCCGTAACAGGCCGGTTGTATATGTCAAGCACTTCCTCAACCTTGATCCTTGAATGAGGACATACTTGAAATCAAACAACTCAAGTCTGATACCAGGTAAGGATATAGTTTGTTCCTAGAATTTTAGGCTTACCCTGTTTCCTTCCATTTCTAATTACTATGTACGCGGGTTGTAGTAGTGCGGAATTCAACAAGGAACTTCTACCAGTAGGCTGTTCTGATGCCAAAGCCAGAACGTTGGATAATTTGCTTATGTGGTCCCGGAATCATAGACATGATGTATGTTTCTTGTTAGATGTTAGAAAAAGACTCGGTCACCCCGTGTATTTTACTGTTTATTATAGCTCGTAGTTTAATAGTTAATAGTATGACTTTCGGTAATTAACCGGGTACTAATACCCGATATATTGTAAGAACTATATAAGCCTCTTCCAACTTTGGAAGAGGCAAGCTAGTCATTTATTACTTTTCTTATAAAACACATTTTCTCTCACTAGAAAATCTCTCTCATGTGTTTCTCTCTCTAGAAACTAGCCAAGTCCAAGAATCGACCCCGTGTTATGATATAAGATATACCACAATTGGTATCAGAGCTCATGGGATGATTAGATCGTGTGTATGTGCGATTTCTTGCTTGTTTTAGATCGAAAAAAATACTATTGAAGGTGTTTAGCTCGTTTTTTTTTTCTCCCGATTTTGATGTTTGAAATGTTAAAGTTTGGGTGTTTCTAGTTGCTATTGCCTTGTGGTACTGTGTTGTGCAAAAGAAATCAAGCAAAATCGTTCAAAAGGGTGATTTATAAGTGTTTTTGTGTGATAAAAGTAGTTGTTCTTCGTGGAGGTTTGCCAGAATTTCTTCACGGCGGTTTGCGTAAATAGAATATTTTATTTAGTAGGTGACCAACTGTCTGACACACGGCGGGTTGCTTTGGCGGCGAGTTGTTTAACATCGCGGCGAGTTGTTCACACGGCGAGTTGTTCACACGGCGGTTTGCTTTATTGTAATAGGCAGCGGGTTGAACAGGTTGACAGCGGTTTGAATATTTTAATAGCAAATATCTAAAAGAAGCTACGGCGGTTTGAACAGTAGGCGGCGGGTTGCTTAAAATT
>BQNB010002045.1:51335-129819 GCA_026074375.1 Tanacetum coccineum | reverse complement strand
TTTAAATCTAGTATTTTTGAAAAATAAAAGTAAAATTTTATTGTTAATTTTTAGAAAAAGTTTATTTTTGTTAATTCATCAATCTTTAAAAATTCATAAAAATTTCAAAAATAGTAAAAAAATTCCAATTCTTTTTCCTAAAATTTTCTTTTGATTTTTAGGTATTAAATTTGTAAAAAGTAGTTTCCTAGATTTTAAATTTCAGTTTTAGCTCACGTTTTTACTTTTCGTGCATTTAAATTTCGCGTTAGTTAATTGATTTTAGTTCCTTAAATTCTCTCTTTAGTTTAATTGTGCTATTAAATTCGTAGTTTAATCCAAAATCCAAAAATTCAACTCCAATCTTCCGACTGTATCGATTTTCCAGCACAGCCTCGTTGGGGATAAACGACCCGGGAACACTCTATACTACTTCTCGGTTTTATTGATCTTGTTGATTTTTAGACTTATATATATTTTATATTTTTATATATTCAGTGTAAAAATTCTCCGATCAGCAATTGATTTACTTTTTTACTCTTTGGATATTTGCACATTATCACTAATGTGAGCATCATGAACTAGCAAACATGTACTTAGACATTCAAACAAGTGCATCAAGTTCTACTATATAGATGATGGACTATCCATCAATGTCAGTCTTTAACTTGAAAGTTTTGCATGTAATTCCTCTTCTACATTACCTCAAGGGTGTGTAGTACCTTAGGGAATTTATTGAGTTATGGAAAACTATTAGAAAACATGCTAGTAATTTCCTTTTCTCTTTTGCTATTTATATAATTTCAATTACTAATCATTAAAACTCATATAATGTCTCTACGCTTCAAGATGTATCATTTTGGTAGCTATAGAAAATATCTTCTCTAGTTATCCAAATAAGATGTGTAACCATACTTAACCGTTTGACTTCTACAAGACAATACGATTTCTCGAGTAAGTATGCTTTGAGTTTGACTAGGATTGGAAAATTCAAGTGTTCCTATTATAGTTTTCTCATAAATGAAGAGAGGATAGGAATGAGTCTTTTTTCTTACAAAGAAAGAAGACTTAGTTTGATTTCCTCTAACAAAGAAAGAAAACAAACTTTTGTTCACGGTTTGTGTTGCATAAATGTCATTAATAGAAATTACAAAGTTTATTTTAGTATTTTCGATAATTATCCTTTTAAAATTAACTACCCTTGTTTACAATATTAAAACAATTAATTTTATGAAAAGCTAAGATCCTCGTTGAGGTTCCACCATCACATTAGTTGATCTGCTAGCAATGATAGATTCAATAGGTAGGTGACGTTCATCAATTGCAATTCTTAGACCATATGGGACTCGTGGCATTAGTAACCAAGCAACTAATGTCAAGCTGGCATGTTTAGTCTCATCCTTGCCTTGGGTTAAGGTCTCATCCGCTTAACTCGATTAAGTCATCCAATTTGAGAACTGTGAAAATATGTCTAGGTCTTACGCATAGAGAATGATCACCCTGGGTTACAATTCACCTACGCCTCACGCAGAGCAAAAAGTAATTGCAGGTGAACTCAATCAATTGGATGGCACGACTTGGATTTGTGACGGGTATTAGTTTTGATTAATACGTGATCAAAAGTGTGTACGGAGAAGCATGCATTCATCCTTTGTAGCACAAGTTAAAAACCAATTTTAACTTAACTCTAATCATTGTTTTACTTTTATGTGTGTCAAGTTGTCAATTTTAAGGAATAATATATAATCTAAGTGGAATAAATATTAGTTTGGACAATACATAAATTAAATAACAACCATAACAATTATTTTTATAAAAACAAGGATTTAGTTTCAAATCATATTTAAACTTTAAACTAAATCAAAGATTTAGTCTTAAAAATGGTTTGAGTTTTATTTTAATTTTTATAAAAAACATTTGCAAGTTATATATATATATATATATATATATATATTCCAAACATATATATATGAAGCAAATAAATAACAACACACAACCACAAGTATGCAAAGCCTCAATCGATGAAAAACCTATGCTTGGTCTCGTGATTCATCACGAGAACCAAGAGGCCAACTAAGGGTTAACCAAACAACCACACGGAGGGATCCTACTCATACCAAGACCTATCAAGAGCAAGTGAAACCCCAAGTGAACGAGATGCCCAAATCTGTCAGAAAATTTTAGCTGTCTTCATGGGCCTGAAACTCCTAGAAGGATTCTTTCCCAAACCGAGCTCATGTTGAAGAAATTATAGCCCTATAAGTTGTGAACCTGCACAAAAAATTTGGGCTTCTAACTCCTCACAGAACTCCAGAAAATCCATTTATAGTGGAAGTCACTCTAGCAACTCTGCTTTTGACTTTACGCCTTTAACTCTTTCGCCATTTGAATCCAAACATCGGTTACAATATTTTGATGGCTAAATACACTTCTCCTATCATCTAACTACTGTAATGTGCCCAAACAATGGCTGCAACAAGGATAAAAATCATATAAAATAAGCTGAAACAATGGCAAACCCAAAACTAAAAATTAAATGCAAATACTAGCGAGTCAAGTCACAAATGGTCAAGGTTTTCATCAGCTTTGCATACGAAACATAATAATACCATAATATCATGTGTAAATAAGGTGTTGGCTAAGTCCATAGCCAAATATGCATGTATTTGCCATTGAAACAAAGTAAATACCAAGAAATAACTTGTTATATATATATTTAATATTATATTTTATATATATACTATTTATTATATATATATATATATATATATATATATATATAACCCTCATAAATTGAGGGGGGGCATTTAATAATGTTCTTAATATGGCTTGATAATAATTGGATATTTTTTCCTTGAAACCATTAATGTTTGAATCAATTGATATCCAAAATATTAAGAGATTTAACATTTTTGATAAGGGGAGAAAATGTGATTTAAATATATGGCTAAATATGTGATTTTAAGGACTCAAGTGCAAGTTTCTCCCTTTATGTGCTAAACATTTTGGAATATCGATGCACATGTTGAGGGGGAGCAATTTCAAATGGTTTTAAGCCTGAGAGTAATACCAAAAGACTGACCATGTTCGTAATTACTTGGAGTTATAAGGTGGTTAGGATTAGGTATTCGTCCCCACGATCCAGCCAGAATCGGAGGGATCTACCCAGGGACATTCCACTAGTTAGTGTAAAAATCCATATGTATGATATAAAAATGAGTAAAAGTGAGAATAAGGGAATAGTACCGACTGAAATGGAGCTAGTACTAAAACAAACCCAACAAGGTACTAGTCATGAAGTCTCGGTAAGTACTGAAGGGGCTGAAGAATTAAAAAGAAAAGTTAAGATAAAGAGTGAAAAGAAAGAAGTCCTCCTTACACTTAAGCAGAAACCAGGTCAATACATAAACTATCAGAAATACTAAGCTATTGTCTGGTATTGAAGACAGTCTTTATGGACCCAGTGACGCAATGCACAACCCTTCCTAGCCACTTAAGGTCTCTCAAAAGACTCTTGTTTTATTTCTCACGAAGATTAAACACATTTCTATTAACTTTCTCACTTCGAGTTAGTTGGTATTGAAAAGGTGGTAGTCTGCTCCAGCCTCCAATTACTTGAACCAAAGTTCACTATCAAGTCTAGAACCGTAAACGAGATCATCCATAAATCTCATTAGGACACTTATCCAAAATATGCTTGATAATTCACACAATGTGAAAACAAGAAATATATCAAGAGTCCTACGCATTATCCTTGTGATTTTGCCAGAACATGAGAGTGATACCTAAAAAGTATTCACAATGACGATGGAAATCCTTCCATAACCAACATCAAACAAGCTCCGCGGTAGGTGATTTGTGAGATCCTACATGGATCAAACTTGTGATACTGGATATCAATTAGGTCCAGCTTATGTTGACGGATGAATTTTGAAAAAATTAAAAATGTTGGTGTGTTATAAAAACCGTTTGCATCTTAACACACCGACTGATTTTCTAAATCAATTTTCAATCTTATGACCATGGGAAGCCTCACAAGGGTATCTGGACATAGGAAATCTGAACATGAATTGACCGCTTAATCGGGAAGATAGTAACTTACCGGTTCACTCTTACCGTGTTGTCTGCTTTGAGACGCTCCGGTAATAAGAACGGCTAGTGCAGCTGCGAAACCCTGTCAAGGAGATTCTTTGGATTCTACTTGATCACAGGCAGTATTTATACTTATTAACGGGGAACCGTGGTTATTACAACTGTATTCGATGAAGTGGCAAAGCCAATTTTGTCCATATATGTTGTTTATCACTAACCCATTCATACAGATTTCCTGACGGCGATAGCAGTTTCCCGATGACAAGTCAAAGTCAATACCGCATGCTCATACTCAACCGACATAAGTAATAACATCAAGAAAGCTCAAGTACATGTTTCAAGACTTCGCTACTCTGATACCGTATGTCTTTCTTGAAGTGACGAAGTTATAAGTTGACACCGCACGTCCTTCATAAAGTGACGAAGTGTTAAAGTTAAAGAATATCACGAAAGATGGTTACACTAGCTTTCAACATCAAGAACAGTATAAGCATGTCAGTTAAGAAGTCAAAAGATTACAAGATGGTGAAAAGAGATTATGCTTGGTTGATGATCTTAAGATGCTCAAAGATCACATACAAGTCAAGAAAAAGATACAAGCTAAAGCCTAAAAGTCTAAGGATTGCTACATCAAGATTCGCAATATAAAGAACAAGATAACAAGACTACGAGCTAAAGATTGAAGACATTCATAGAATGTAGAGCTTAAGTTTTATGTAAATTGGAGTGACATCCCTTAGGGGGAGATTGTTAGGAATCGAGAAAAGACTCGGTCACTTCCAAAAGTGTAATAGTATAGCTCGTAGCATAATATTTGGAAACTTACCAAGCTAACCGGGTCTACATAAGTCATCCTTATGTTGAACGGCCATAGTAAGGTATAAATACCCCTCTCTATGCCTTTGGGAGGGTTGGCTGTTCATTTGGTTATTCATCATAATACATTTTCTTTTCTTTCTCTCACTAAGTGCTACAACCCTCCTTTCTCTCTCTAAACTTTCTATCTTGTTTATTGTTAAGTGATTTGATACTTCTACAGGTTATTTGAATGTGAAGTTAATTACAAACTTATGATGCGTAGGTTTTGACAAATATGGATGGATCCAAGTGAAGACTAGCATATGAAAACCACGAGGGAGAGATGGTTACATGTATTGACATGGCTCATGTGTATTATATATATCTACGATATAACTAATATCAATCACACATACAATAATCTAAGAGATTTAGATGTAGAAGTAAGGTGAGTGACACTTAGAGAGAATAAGCCAGATTAGATTAAGGATATAAATGTTTCACCAACCCCATACCTTCCCCTAAGTGTTCCTTTTATATAAGGACACTTAACAACTTAACCTATGAAAGGGGTGTGGGATAACATATTACATACAATAAGTAAAATATGCCTAACAACCTAAGACTCGATGTATCACTAAGAGACCGTGATTCGTTCAATATTATATATATATAATATAGGTAAACAATCAACCAAATACCCTTAGCTAGGGATTGGTTAAGAATTCACAAAATAAAATATATATGTATCTGGAAGTTTGATTTCCCGGGTCGTTATGTCCCAACGAGGTGTGCAATGGAGAATCGAATAACGGATTGATAATTGATGTTTGAATATGACAAGATTATAATTGGTTTTTCTATTACTACAATTAAAAATGCAAAAAACGATTAAAGAAAACCTAAAAACGAAAGCTAGAATGATTTAAATCTAAAAACGTAGACGAAAACGTAAAAACGCGAGTTCTAAAAACCTAAATTATCCAATTTTAATCCCTAAATGAATTTTTCACTTTTAATGGGTCCTAAGTGACTAAAAACGAAGTTTAAAAAAAACTAGATCGAAAATGGAGTTGATTAAGACTAAAAACGAGTCAAAACAAGAACGGGCCCGAATCCCGTTCTTTAAAAAATGAACTTTTGAAAAAATGACCCTACGAAAACTCTAATATTTTTCCTAAAAACTATTTGATAAAAGAAAATTTTAAAAAAAAGATTTATATTTTTCTGATCTTCAATATCATTTAGATTCAATCGGCTAAAATCAGATTCCTTGAATTTATATTTCTTCTTGTTAGCCCCTGTCACAGTGATACTCTCCAAGAATCCATGCTCGTACAATTCATCTACTATCACTTCATCCACAAACGTAATCTTGAAGTCAGAATATACTTGTCCAGGAGATGTAGCAGATCTTTTACCTCTGTAGACAAGTCTTTTCATATTCTTCCAATAATGAATTCCAAGCATAGCATCTATGTCATAATTAACCAAGGTCTTCATGTAAAGTTCTTGCACAATACAAATGCAAACATACAAATACAATGTATTTTTGGTATGTTTTTAGTCATTTAAGTCCTTTTATAATGGAAAATGGTATGTGTAATTAAACACATATCAGAGATCTTCATTGAAGAAATGTTCAAAATGAATTCTTCGATTCAACTTAGGACCAAGTGGCTCTTTGCTGTCTATTCCCAATCCATGATCTATAGCCCCAATCCATATTATCTGACATTGCTATTGTCATTTGATCTATGTTGTAGTCATACTATGTCTTGCTTATATACCGGTTTCTAAACAGCTCGTATCTATTTTTCCTGAACTCTTTCATTTTGCTTAAGTTGAGCTTGTCGATTTTGTGACACCTTTTAATCCTTTTTGCCAATGTAAGTGTTGAGTTGTTAGGTACTATATTTCCATCTTCTAGTTTATCTGGATATGGATAAGTGTCAACAACTTCATTGAATCTTTCTTTTGCATCTGAACTTGTAACCCATAAGTAATCTGTGTATTCAGCAGGAGCAGCTGTGAACCATCTTGGATGTTCACGTATCTTTCCAGTAAAAGAAAGTTGCTTGTCACGGTCACTTGCATCATACATGGCTTGATCATTTCTTATAGATGATTGACTAGCAAATATTGACTTCTTGTATCTTTTCTCCCCTCATGATTGTCAGGATGGTCCTGATTATCGTGAGTTTGTTTCCTAAAGTTTGTTGTCTTACAGGAGTCTTTTGTAACCGTTTTTTTGTCTTGTTCAACATATTTTAATAGAGCAATGTACAGATCAGTTTGATATCACCTGTGATAGAATCTGGGTTGTTAGTCATCATTTTATAAAGTGTTTCTTTAAGCTCTAGGATTGTAATGTTGGTACTGGATAGAGCTGGTGAAGAGGTGAGAGTAATCTGCTCGGTACGAAGAACATGTGAGACAGCTTTATGAAGACGTGGTCAGATAATATGAGCAACAACATCAGAAACTAGTGTTGGAGCATGATTCTTGACTTCTTGAATAACTTTAGCAGAAACTGATTCTTGAACTGCAACTGGAACTTTGTGAGTAATGAATTCATGCATCTTTCATTGTTGTTCATCAACTTTCTCACAAAGAGCCTTGAATTGCTTTGACAAAGGATTAAATCTTCTTGCATTTATTATTATCCGACACATGTGCTTCTTTTGCTTTGAGGCTATTGGTTTTGTTGTGATGATTGTTGTGATAAGAGGATATGGTATTTGATCATCAATCACTAGTGATGGGATGTACCTGTAACTTTAAATTTTGTGCTAATCCATCTGAAGGATGTTCATATGCACTTGATGTACAGCTTGTTAGCTTAGGATTTCCCCTTGGAATTGCCTCCAGGGTTAGAGTTTCATCTGGTGTAATCAGCACGTAATCTTCCCTTGTATAACCATGTTGGTCTGGTCCGGTGGGTTCGGTCATAGTGACCTCTGGTACAATGACCGTTTGCGACTCAAGGAGTCGGTCTGGATCAACAGAGTCGCCAATTGGTTTCTCCTTCCCAGAACTTTTGTCATGGGAGTTTAACCCCGACGTTCCTGTAGTCCCCGGCAAGCCAACATCCTCTAAAGAGGGTGCAGGGTTCTCGTTCAGGTAACGTGAAACATTATCCCGAGACGATTAAGTCCTAGGAGAGCTAATGGTTGTAATAATTGGTGTGCTCTTCTCCTTTTCTACCATCGTCTTCTCATGAACAAGTACTGTAAAATAAGAGGCATCATCTTCATCTCCTTCATCAACAAAATCTAACTTAGTGGTGCTAAAGGTTTGGTCGCTATCTAAGGAATCCCTAAATTCCTGAGTTTGAATCCTAGATCTCGACCCCTTGACAACTCTTGAATTAATGCTTCTTTTCTGCTTAACTTGCATGTTTTCTCAAAATCCAATAATAACTGAACATGAGTTAGTATTTGAGGTTCCTCAATATCATATTCAGCTACGCCCTTCATCTTTTGTGTTTTCATCGCTTCAAGAGTGTCATCCAAATCATCGTCAATTTCATCATCAATCATTCTTTGTTCTCTTTTAATTCTTTACAGTCTCAGTCTTTCACTTTCAACACTTAGTAATTCAGCAAGATGTAGTTGATCAAGATTATCAACATACGTTTCTTTAGCCTTCTTTGACTTTGCTTTTAATCCTTTTCCTTTGACGGGAGTTTCTTTCACAGGCTTTTCTTTCTCATGCTTGTCTTTTGAAGTTGTTTTCTCTTTTGGGATAGGGTTCCTCTTTAATACTATCTTTGTGCTACTCCTTCAGCAGGCTCAGGAACTCCACCTTCACCTATTCTTATTGGTCCTTTTCCCACTCTAGTTTTCCTAACCCCTTCGGCTCTAGTATTCTTAGCGTTCCTTGGGTAGGATCAACCGGTTGTAGTTGAACCATTGTAACAACTACCCCTCAACTATTCTCCACATACTCCTTATACGCATTCATCTCTCGAATCGTATCATTCAGCATTGTGTCGGGTATTGGCAAACCATAATAAATGACTCCTCCTTTGGCTACCTTAGTTGGCTTGTACCTTTCATCCATTTCACTTTTGTGCATTTTAGCATTTGATCTCTGATTAATGGTGTTGTTGTATGACATGATGTGAGAGATAATCAGTTTGGTGAATCTTGGGAATGGTAACTTGTCAATTTTAGATGGACGGGTTCTTCGACTTGTGATTTGCAACTTGAATTCATCCCAAATTAAAGAATCATAATCCAGCGTATGGTTGTAGTATAGACCTCATAGAGGTTGTATCATTGTTTGTCTTACTCTATCCAGTTTGGAGTCTTTACCCGTTAAACATTTGTTCAAAATGCTTATTCTTGTTCTCCATGGCTGATGATGTTTTGCAACAATTGCTTTCGATATGGTTTTGAACGTATTGTCCTTATCATTATATCTAAGATCTTTGACAAATTAGAGTAGTGATTTTGTATTGGGAGGTGTTGTTATTTGTTGATCTTGTTGAGGTGGTGTGAGTTTAAACACTGTTCTTAGTAAATCAACTCCGATTTCAAACCATGGATTATCGAGTTGAAAGAGGAATTGGGTTGTTGCTTGGTTTTCTGACACCGTGTGCCAAAACTGTTATATATAGATCTTTGGTATTGTAGCACTGAGTACGAGTGGGTTGTAAATGATGTGTGTTTAGAGAATTGCAATTGCAAGTTGATGAAACGTATCAGTGAAGACTGCATCAGCATCAATCTTCATATCGCTTGAGCTAATCCCTGCTTGCTCATCTTTTGGAACAAGTTCCTCTTTAGTTCTCACTTAAAGTAGAGATGTAGCTTGAGACATGATTTAGTGTTGAGATTGAAATGCAAATAAGTTCGTTTCAAATGAATACAAACTTAAACAATTATTAACGTTTTTGTCTCTTTCCACTCTGTCTGTTTTGTATGGTCTGACATTTCTTTTTTACCATACTTATGTCATTTTTCTTTCTCATGTGTCTTCTTTGCTTTTTCTGACACATGCCATATGCTTTATTCTTTTTATTTCTTTTGTATGTTCTGGCATTTCTTTTTCGAACATACTTTGATTTGATTTTTCACGTACAGTTTTGCTCTCTCATTCTATTTTTGTTTATCGTCACAAAAAACATTTGATAATATTTCTGCTAAATGAAAGAATAGAAGATGAACGATATTGAGTTTTGGTTCTCATGTTAAAAGTGTTTATCTTACGATTCTCTGGAGAAATAAATTATTTTGAGTATAGGAAAAACATGTCTTATGATTGATTTGCATGAGAGTTAGATTTCCTTTTCGTAACATGACTTTGAGCCCCAAAAGATACACTGATTTGTTAAAGGGATACATCATTAGCTTTTAGGTGATAACTAACCTTAATAACCATCTTGATTTATTAGAACTCTTAGTCAAGTTATTTCAAAGTAGTTTCAAAAAATACATTTGTTTTAGCCAAAGATTTTGTGTTATTTTGAAAAACAATAGACACTGACATATAACAATCTGTAGAAATAAAGTTTATTGGATCGATATATGACATGACTATTTGATTTTATGAAAATCTCAGATAAAATTAAGATGCCTCAGAATACTACACACAGTACTAGTACCAGTGTAGTAGACCTTTCACCACTGGATGTACTCTAAGGAGTAACATGTGAGTATTACAACCTGGGTGCACTGTGGTTATATTAACAGAGATATAATCATAATAACACATATAAATGAGAAATATAGTTAATTTTCAAACACTCTTATATATTAAACATATATTTAAAACCGTTTGGGATAACAAAGCCATGTATGTGTTTTTTCAATATAAAAAAGTATTTGGATTTTTAAAAACTTTTTATTTGACATTTTTTAAGGAACTCCGGGTATGAGGTTGCCATTCATTTAAAATCAACTTTAATCAAACATGTAGGAAAATTGTGTTCAATTAAAGTTTTCTTATTTATGGCACCGTGGGTTCCAAATGGGGTTCAATTTTTGGTTTGTTATGTCCAAATAGTCAAAGTTAAGGTCAAGGTCAATGGTCAAAGTCAAGGTCAAGATCAATGGTCAACAAGTTCATTTTTGTCTATATAGGTGAACCATTATCGCCTGATTTTTAAGGATTTTCACCTAATGTTGAGAGCATTAGGCTAGATGGTATGGTGGTGGTAAACCCACCTGGCACGTCAGCGCCACATCAGCTTTTTCTCTCCCAATAAAACTCATCTTACAACTCACATTTCAACCGTAATAAAAACTCACATCACCACTAAAACTCACCTTTCAATAAAATATTTATTTTATATAAAATACAACTCACTAAATACCCACACACTCACAACAAAATAAAATATATTAATTATAAAGTGAGAGGGCCCACCATTATCACAACTCACATATGTGAGTTTCTCACCGAATGGCTCTCAAAAATTGCCAAACTCACCATGCTAGTGAGAGACTCACCTAGATGAGTTTTAGACCGGGATGGGACTCGCGTGTGACTTGGGAAAGTCACCTAGGTGAGTTTTGCCAAAGTCACCACCATACCGTCTAGCCTAAGCTTGCACAAAACCCTCCAAACTCACCGAGCTAGGATGGGGGACTCGCGAGCCTTTGTGGAAACCTTGGGGGGGGAAAAAGTTCACCCTAGGTGTTGTGAGTTTTGCCAAAATTACAAAGGTCCCACAATTTTACCCGTTCTTAAGCCTTATCGCCCCTAAATTAAAAAAATATAACCATTGGTCGCCTATTTTTAGTAATACCATTGTTCACCTGATTCTGTATACCATTATTGACCATTATTGCCTTATGTTTTAGACCATTATCGCCTGTTTTCAAAAACCATTTTTGCCTGAAATTCAAATCCATTGTCGCCTGATGGATAACTCATTATCGCCTAATTGAAAATAATTATCACCTGATTTTAAAACACGTTTTCGCCTAATGATTTAACCATTGTCACCTGATTTGAGTAGTTCCATTTTCGCCTGATTTTATCACTCTTATATACCATTCACGCCTGATTTTGCAAGAATCCATTGTCGTCACTTTTGAGAATTCTATTTTCGCCTGATTTCATTTCCACTCGAACACTCAAATTAAGTCAAACACGTGTTTTAACTTGTTTCAAGATGTTATAAACGTATCCACATCCTAGTGTAAACCTCAATTACGACTAAACCTCGTGTGGGTTTTTAACATAATTATTTTTACCATTTTTCGCCAAGGCTTATCACGCGAATAATTTTTGTTGTTACAAATTCAACAAACGTTTCAAATGACAAACACACACATACATGAGTGTTCTTAACACAACAAGCTATCATTTAAACCCACTCCCCATGATTTTCGCCTAATTGTCGGTCATAAATTCGACCATATCAACACCATGTGTTAAGATTTCACAAAATGCTTTTACCCTAAGCCTTAACACATCATTAGCTACCAAAGCCCTAAGGTTAACTTGATTTTAACACAACTTCAAAAAATGAAGAACCCTAGACCTCAATCAAGCATTTTTGAGTGATTACTTAAAAGAAAGCTAATTCCTTTAAACATTGATATAAGGAGAGTATAAGAAGCAATTTTTGTGTTTTAGCTTTGATCTTTACACGAGTTCTTGATGATGTTTGATTTTAGGCGAGAATGGCTAGAAAATGGGGCGGTTTGTTTGAGTTTTGATGAAAGAAAATGATAGAACAAGCCTAAGACATTTGTTTTATCAAAAAAAAACTTTGGCCTCTTGGTAGTTTTAGTCCCTGTGGTTCTACACTTCTTTTATTTTCTTATTACAACTTTCCTAAGGCATAAACTACTAATCCTAAATGACAAGTTAAGCCCTTGTAATTTATTAAGCCTTAAATACTTATTCCTGAATTATTTCTAAGCCCAAAAGTTATTAACTAATGACACAGCTAGCCCTCAGAGTTAAATTAAATTAACTCCCCCTCAAGATATGGTTCGTTAAGTTAAAAAACTTTTATCCGTTAATTTCCGTGACTTTGTGAAAGACATTTATTTGAAAATATCATTTATCTCCTTCGAACAAAGGCCCGTAGTCTATTTAAAGATTTCTTGGATTTGTTCGAAAGATCAAAATTTCTTTTAAGTCTTTTGGAAAGATTTTCAAATTAAAGCATTGTCTCCCTTTGAACAAAGACCCGTAGTCTATTTAAAGATTTCTTGGATTTGTTTAAGAGTTCGAATTTTTCTTTGAGAAACTTATTCTAATGAAGAAACTGATCTTTATTTTAAATCAAATTTATTGAAAAATTATTGACTCGAACATGTTTGATAAAATCAATTTTAAGAAAAATTGTTCGATTCATGAAAGATTTCTCTTCTTTTTAAGAATAAATGCATTGAAACGTATATTTTTCTTTTCTTGAGAAGCACGGGTTGTGCATTGAATTGTACACAAGCCTTTATATGAACATAAAGTAGTTAATACCCGAGAAAATTTATTTTTCGTTGGGAGGATAAGTTATCTTTTTGTCGATATACTTTCTTTTAAATTGAAGACCGGGTTACAGTCTGAAATAACTGTAAGCCATTGACATGTTTTGATAACATTTGAAACTTCTGCTCGAACTTTATTCACAACCCCGTGTCATTATTGAATGACATTTCTATGGTTGTAAGTATTATCGATTTCAAAAAACATGTCATAAAAAATTGATTTTTTTCAAAAAAAAAATTAATTTTGTATTTTCTTTTTGTGGTTTTATATTTTTATATTTTTATATTTTTTTTAAATTTTTAAATTTTTTTCTTTCTAAAAATGGAAAATCTTTTTGGATTTTTTGATTAAATATATACATAGGATACATGAAGAGTTTACACAATTACTCTTCCTCTGATTCTGCAAGACGCTTGAGTGTTTTCGGAGTCATACTCTGCATTACAAGACGACTGAGTAGAAATGCAAAATGTGTTATGGCTAATGCTTTGGTGAATATGTCCGCAAGTTAATATTTTGTCTTTACAAAATACAGCTAAACCACATCGTTTTCAACCTGCTTCTTTATGAAATGATATCTGACATCAATGTGCTTAGATCTTGAGTGCTGGACATTGTTGCGGCATAGAGCGATATCACTTTTGTTATCACAATACAAAGGAATTTTATTAACTGCAAACCCCTAGTCTGTCAACTGTGATCTTATCCATAAGATTTGGGCACAACATCCAGATAAGGATATGTATTATGCATCTGTAGTTGAGATAGTTTTGCTCTTCTGTTTCTTTGATGACCAGCTCAATAACTTATCTCTCAAAAACTATGCACTGCCAGATGTACTCCGTCTAGTGTCTTGGCACCCTGCATGATCTGCATCTGCGTATGCTGTTAGTTCAATTCTGGTGTCCTTCGAATACTAAAGATCTATATTAATGGTTGCTTTCAGGTATCGAAAGACCCGTTTAACTGCAGTAATGTGCTTTTCGGTAGGCCTTTCCTGATACCATGCACACATGCAGACAACAAATACTAGGTTAGGTCTGCTGAATGTAAGATACATAAGGGAGCCGACCATACTATGATAACGAGTAGGGTTAACCGGTATCCCTTGTGGATCTTCATCAAGTTTAGTTCTTTCCACCATTGGTGTATCAACAATGTCACTAGATTCCATCCATATTTTTAATCATTTCAAGAGCATATTTGGATTGATTAATAAAGATGCCTTTGGTATTTTGAGAAATTTGTAATCCGAGAAAGAAACCCATCATTGACATCTTAAATTTTAAACTCATTATGTTTTTAAAAATTTCACAAAGTTAAGGATTTGTAAAAACAAATATGATATCATCTACATAAATTGTACCAGTAAGATATCATTTCCTTTTTTCCGTATGAACAATGTTGGATCGACAGCACCCTTTAAGAATTTATAGGAAAGTAGAAACTTTGACAGCAGGTCGTACCAAGCACGTGGAGCCTATTTTAACCCATAAAGAGCCTTCTTCAGTCTGTACACATAGTTGGGATGATCTTGATCTACAAACCCCTCAGGTTGACTAACATAGACCTCTTCCCTTAGCACACCGTTCAAAAATGCAGTCTTGATGTCCATTTGGTAGACGGTCATGCCAGTCCTCTTGAATGTGATATTAGGTTTATCAAGTTAAACTAATCACATTCAATGGCAACAAAGTGATTTTTAAACAGATATATATAAGCAATATAAAGAACAAGTTTAAAACACACATAGAAGTAACTTTTCAACGTATAGGTTCTTATTAGAATCAAAAAAAGAATCTATGACATACTTTGCTTGCGGAATAACAAGGCGGTGGAATGACAATTGGGTTTTGATCTTCTTCTAACTTAAACTCTAACTAAAGTTATGAGTATAAGAAAACAAACTATTCGACTAGAATTGAAGCTTCAGCTTTAGCAGTTTCTATTCAGTTTGTTTGAGAGATAAATGATCTTTACTGTGTTTCACATTAATTGGAAGAGATGACATTTACTCTCATCGTCCCTTTCCTTTTATAGGCAAAGGATTAGGGTTTACAAGTTTAACCTAGTATACGTGGCAAGCATTAAAGGGTAGCTCTTCCACCCATTTAATGCACATATACTTTATAGTACTAGGTACAGTACTTTAAGGAAAGTCGTTGTACTTCTATACCAACTTTAGAAGTATTCATTCCCAAAGAGATTGCTTTATTCCTTTTGATATAAAGCAATGTTTTCCCCGCCTTGTAAACCTTCTAGAAGTGAAACATTTTGTTTCAATCTTCTAAGAAGGAGTTCGACATCGCTCAGCTTGGAGTTGTCAACCAAGCTAAACTGAAGCTCTTGCTAAGGTCTTTCTTAGGTATCTGTACCGCCACATAAACTGAAGTGAAGATAATCTTGATCTTCTAAGTACCCGAAGAACTAATGCTGAACTTTCTTTAGCGACCCAAGCTGAACTATCTTCAGCTTGACTTATACTTAGGGGATTTTATGTTTAAATCTACTGAGAGACTAAAGGGCTCAAGAACTGACCCCAAAAATCTCCCCCTATTTGAATATACAAATAGCCTAAGTTAAAATCAGTAGTAAGTAAACAAACAACTTCTTCTTACAAAACTGATAAAATTAAACAACATAAACTAATAACCATTCATACTAACTTTCATTACATTATAATTACAAAAGATAAAGCTATTACAAAAGATTACAACATCTACTGCCTTAGCTGCTCAATTGCCCTCATCTGCTTGAGTGGGTTCAGGTTTCTTTTGTCAACTTCAGCAAGCAGAAAGGAACTGAAGGTCCTAGCATGATCATCAATCCCAGGACCTTAATGAAGTTTGAAGAAGATTTCTTATATAGTATAAAGCATCTCATTTGAGAAATCTCTAGAGTCTTCAATAGTAATAAAATCCTACCTGTGGTAAGAGTTAAACATGATCATACCCATGACTGGTTCATTTAGCACAGCTCCAGCTTAATGATCTTTATACTGAACTGATGGCTTGAGTCTTTTGTTAGCTCTGAAGTAGTCATAGATGTCATCAGCATGCTTCCTTTTCTTCTTTTCAAGTTCATTCTGCTTATCAAGAGGATCTTGTTCACTTAGAGGTTTGTTTAAGTCAATTCCCAGTTTAGCTTCAGTTTGATGGAGATAGTCCATTCTTGTCTTTATTTGCTCATAGATGGTGGTCCATCCTTTTCTAGTTTTGTTAGGACAAGCTTGTACTATTTCCTTCCATTCAGCCAGATGTAAGTCATTGGCTTTAATATTTGGAATGACTTCATCAGTTCCATCCTCTCTATACACTTTTAGTGTAATTAGGCCCTTTCTAGTCAAGACATCACAGTTTGTGATTCTTGACTTTGCTCTTCTGTTCAGCATTTTATCATAGTATTTGTCATACTGTAACTTGGCTTTTTAGTACTTGGACACCACATCAGGACCAAGAAGATCAACCAACTCTTTTCTTCTTACTTCCACTTCATGTTTAGCTACTTTATCTTTTGCAGATTCCTCAATTCTCTTTTGTTCCTTGATTTGTTCTTCAGTAAGATGAACATGATCCCCACCTTCAGTGACAAAATCAAACTTCTTTAATTTCTTCTTCTTGGAGGATTCAACCATGGAACTATTCAAATGACTTGTATCATTAGAATCACTTTCACTACCCTCTTCTTCAGCATCCTTTAAAGACATTGCCTTTTTGCCCTTGTCTTTCTAGATATGCCCCCCCTCAAGTTGAGAGGAGCTCTTTAGGGGAATTAGGAGGAAGGGAGATTAAAGTTGTGTTGTTGTGGTTGTGATGATTATAGGAATGTTTGATGTTGCAGGTGTTGTTGTTGGTATGGGTTGTTGATTGTTCAGGTTAGCCTTTTTAGCATCCTTTGCAACTCTTCTTTGAAATAGTTAAGATATTGTTGCTTGTTTAGTATTCTTCTCCCGTCAACAGGCTTAGTGTTAGTTGGGCCTGCTAAAGGAACACCTTTATCTCCAACTTTAGTTGAAGCAGACTCAATAACCTGAGCAAACTTATTCAAGGCTTTAGTGACTCGGTTGAGCAGACTTGGAAGAGCATCTAAGGTTTTGATCTTAGCCTGAATAGATTCAACCTGTGTTGATACAGAGAGAAATTCTGCTAGAAGTTCCCACTAAAGAGTCTTCAGTTTAGCAACTTGAGTGGTAAGACTTTTAATAGTTGAAGTGAAATTCTCCAGCTTGGTAGGAATTTCTTTCAAATCCCCATGCAGCTTAAACTTGAGGTCATGAACATGCTTTTTTACCTCTTTGACTTCTCCAGTTAACTTAGTGAACTTGGAAGGGAGCTCTTTCAGCTCAGTTGGTAGAGAGTTGCTGAAATCATAAGTACATAAAATCTTTGATAGTTCAGGTTATAAAGACTTTACCATAAGATCAGTAAATTGTTCCACATTGCGGAATGATAGTTGAGCTAAAAGGAAAGCTACTTCAACTTCATCATTTGTCTTTTCCTTCTTTAGTTCGGAGTTCTGAGCCTGAAGAAGAGGAACTTGATTGGTCAGCTCTTGAATTTGGATGGTCTTTGGAGAAGGAGGATGAGAAGCTGATTTGTCTTTAGTTTCTTTTGGTTCTTCAGGCTAGACCTTTTCAGTATGAACCTCTTTATCACTCTCATCTTGAACAATTATTGGTTCACTCGGAATTGGGGGTATTGGTCTTAATTGTAATCCCCCACATCCAGAACAAGACTTGGATAAGTCTTCTTGATTGATTTCCTTTGGTGTTTCCTCTGGATGGGTGTAGTTATGTGGAAGTGTTGAAATCTTCCTTAATCTTTTTTCCAATATTGCTGGCTCCCTTCCTTGTTGTAGGTTGACTGAGGACAGTTTCTAACCCTTTACTCATAGATTTGGTTTGTTTACTACTGAGTTGAAGGTGGGCTCCTCCTTCACTGGTGACCCCTAAAAATGTTGGGCCACCAGTTGCTTGTTGGTCCTCTTTATGCAATTCAACAACCACATGGGTAGAAGCTGAAGGTTGGCTTGGGTTGGAGTCCATGGCCGAGCTAGACTGAGTTTTTGTCACTAAATGGCCAGTTTTGGATCTAGTGGGCTCTTTAGAAGAGGATCTACCTTTGGTTGCCTCTATTTTGCACTAAGGAATATGATATGTAAAATGAATTTTCTTTTTCCTTCATCCAGATTTAGCTCCAGGCTTTGTGCCTTTGGGAACCTTCTCATCTTTTGAGGAGGTTTTAGGAGCTTTGAGTGGGACAGGCTTCTCTGCCTTACAAATGGCCAACATGTGGTTAGTGAAGGGAGGTCCTTCAGGTTGGTTTTTCTTTAGTGTCCAGTTGTGAACATTGAATACTTGAGTGGGGTTTAGGGTGACATTTTCATACCCATACCCTTCCATCTTGTGTTCCAATAATAAAGATAAAAACCTAGGATAAGGTACAACTTTTTACCTAGTTTTCTTGTTTAG
Organism: Tanacetum coccineum; assembly: GCA_026074375.1. Classification (NCBI taxonomy): domain Eukaryota; kingdom Viridiplantae; phylum Streptophyta; class Magnoliopsida; order Asterales; family Asteraceae; genus Tanacetum; species Tanacetum coccineum. Next base: position 111,026 of record BQNB010002045.1, on the reverse strand, counting down.
CTTAGTGATGATATCCTTCCAAATTAACTTAGCATAGTCTATGTTCACCTCACTTGCTAAACAATAGAGGATAATGGCATCTTTGTTGGAGATCTGATCAAAACCCCTAGTTTTACCACCTAAACATTGAATGATTTATGCCATAAGTAATCTCCACCTAGGAGGAAGACAACTCTTTTTGAGGGTCCTTTAGCCTAAATTTCCCTACTATATCCAATGGTCGAAAACCATGCTCTAACAGTTTCTAGTGGTGGTGTAGCAACATACTCAGTGGAGTGAGACATATAATGTGCTCCAATGGCATTCCTAAATGTGTTTACCCCTACTTCTCCTAGAATGCCCCTAGTGGGAGTAGAGAATCAAACCATTGATTTCTTGAGGGCTTTGGTAGTGTACCAGAACTCAGAAAGATACTCCTTATATTGATTTGGAGATCTAATGAATGCCTCTCTGAGACAGCATTTAGAGATGAAGTCAGAAATACTTTTGAAGTTTTTTGAGTTTGTATGTGGGGGGTAAAGAAGAGTATCTTCATTGTTGTCATGAAAGGTTATTTCATAGAAGTTGAACTCAACTTGGGTTGTAGGTTCAAATGGAATGGGGCTTTCTGGTTGCTCCTCTTGAGGATCTTGTTGTTGTGGGTTTGGTTCTTGTTGTGGGATTTATCATGATGATTCTGCCATTTTTGTTTATTTAGGGTTTTGGATGTTTTTATTTGTTTGATTGAGTTGTGTGTGTGTTTTTAGAGAAAGTTGTTTTGTAAAAAGCGATTAGTTAAAGTTATGTTTTGGTTTTATAAGAATTGTGATTTGTTTGAAAGTGATTTGTTAAAATTTTGAAAAGATATATCTTCTCTTGAAAGATATAAGAATTTGAAGGGTTTTGGTTTGTGCTAGGGTTTTGTTTGCACATTTTGCTAAACTTTGTATTTAATGAAAGTTAGCAAAAGTGCATTCTGACACCTCGAACAGTGAACAGCTGTCTGTTCACTGCAAAAGTAGGTGAGAGGGTATGAGCGAGGTCATTTGAACATTTGGATATTCTTTTTTAATAAAATCCTAAATTTGTATTAATTTTGAAAATCATATTTGATGTTGAAAAATGACCTTTTGATTGATGTTTTGAGAAAATTGAACTAGGTTCAGGTTTGGTGTTATGTTATGCTGAACAGATGTTGGTAATCTTTCTCAACACCAATGCTTCAACGAAGGCGACAAAACCACACTTACTCATGCAAATCCATGAATGAGACATATGTGATTGCTCAATTACTTCACTCGAGAAAGCTGAAGAGTTAGATCAAAACTATGGTGTAATCTTTATCAACATTTATGCTCTAGCGAAGGCGACAAAACCACACATGCTCATGCAAATCCATGAATGAGACATATGTGATTGCTTAGTTACTTCACTCGAAAAAACTGAAGATAAAGATCTGGCTAGGGTGTAAAAACTGAACTAAAGAAAATAAATCAGTTTTGTTTAGTTCTTGATTTTTACCAATACCAATGCTTCAGAAAAAGCGACAAAACCACATATGCTCCATCAAATCCATAAGAGAGACACAAGTGATTGCTCAGTTACTTAACTCAAGCAAGCTAGAGGTTAATAAGCAAAAACTGAACTGACACTTAACAAATAATGTTATGTTCAGTTTTGGTTGAAAAGTTAAACCCCTTCAGTCTTCATCTAAAGAATCATTTGAGGATTTAGGTTTTGAGCCATTGATGTTTAGCATACCCAGTTCACAAATCAATCTTTTAAAAGTTGGTTCATCTATGGGTTTGGTGAAGATATCAGCAAGTTGATATTGAGTGGGAATAAAATATAATTCAATGTCCCCTTTTAGAATATGATCTCTGGTAAAGTGATATCTGATATCAATATGCTTTGTTCTTGAGTGGAGAACTAGATTGTTTGAAATTGCAATAGCACTTGTGCTATCAAAAAATATAGGTGCCTTCTCATATATTATGTCATAGTCAGTGAGCTGACTTTTCATCCATGGTATATTGGCACAAGATCCAGCAGCAGCTACATATTCAGCTTTAGCTAAAGAGATATCTATAGATTACTGCTTTTTAGCACTCCAGCACACAAGTTTGCCTCCTAGCAATTGACAAGCACTTGAAGTGCTTTTCCTGTCCATGTTGCATCCAGCATAGTCAGAGTCTGAGTATCTTTTTAGGCCAAAACCTAAACATTTAGGATACCAAATACCAAGACTTGGAGTACCTTTTAGGTACGTGAAAATTTTCTTAACAACAATAAGGTGAGATTCCTTAGGATTTGCTTAATATCTTGCACAAAGACAAGTAGAGAATTGAATGGCAGGTCTACTTGCAGTTAGGTACATTAGTGTTCCAATCATACCTATGTATTGAGTCTCATTTATAGCTTTGACATTGATATCAGGTCCTAAGTTATTTGGGGGTACCATTAGTGTTTTTATTGATAACCATTAATGTCAAACTTCTTCAGCAGATCCTTAACATATTTTTCTTAATTGATTAAAATGCCTCTTTCAGATTGTTTAATCTAAAATCCTAGGAAATAGGTGAGGACACCCATCATGCTCATTTCATATTTTTGAGTCATTAGTTTTGCAAACTGTTTGCATAATTTTGTACTGGTGGACCCTAAATAATATCATCAACATAGATTTGTACTAGAATCACATCAGTTTGAGATTTGCAGTCAAACAGTGTGTTGTCTATCTTTCCTCTAACAAACTTATGTTCAGTGAGAAAGGTTGAGAGAGTTTCATACCATACTCTTGAAGCTTGCTTAAGTCCATAAAGGGCTTTGTCCAATTTGCAAACATGGGTGGGAAAATCACTGCTCTCAAAACCTGGAGGTTGTTTAACATAAACTTCTTCTTTCAGCTTTCCATTTAGAAAGGCACTTTTCACATCTATTTGATAGACTATGAAGTTCATGTAAGTGGCAAAGGCAAGAAAGATCCTAATTGCTTCAAGTCTTACAACTGGAGCAAAAATTTCATCATGGTCTATGCCTTCTTGTTGATTGTAGTCTTGAGCTACAAGCCTTGCCTTGTTTTTTTTATTACAATTCTAGTTTCATCCCTTTTGTTTCTAAATACCCATTTAGAGCCAATTATGGTTTTTCCATAAGGTGCAGGAACCAATATCCGCACTTTGTTTCTGGCAAATTGATTTAGTTCCTCTTACATAACATCAACCCATCCAGGATGCTTAAGTGCTTCAGAAACCTTTTTAGGTTCTTCTTTAGATAGAAAGTCTACAAAAGACATTCATGAGCTGAAGCAGCACTTAGTTCTTTGGCCATGGAATTAGTAAGCATTCCAGCTCCTGGATTGCCTATTATATTAACCAGCTCAATATGTTTATCCTGAGACCATCTTTCTTGAGGAGCTGGAGAGGCTATGGAGGGGATGTATAAAGAGGGATTAGTTGGGATTGGAATTGTATTTGAAACTAAAGCATCCTCGGCTGGAGAGGACAGTGCTTTAGAGGACTGAACATCTTTAGTGTTTGGGAGGTTATCAATGATATGATTATCATTGTTATGATTTGAGTGCTCAAATTGATCATCGTTTAAGATTTCATCATCTTTAGCTGAGTGATCATTTTAATCATGTTGATCAGATGAAACATTAGTTTCAATGACAACAGGTTTAGGTTTTTCATAGGAATCTATGAAAGAAACAGCATTGCTATTTACTTGATACATTTGAGAGGGTTCATATGGATGAAGATAATCACCAGGTGGGTATCTTTCATATTCAACAATAGTGATGTTGTCATCTGAAGGTTTTGTGAATTTGATAGCATCAATGCTTTCATCAAATATGATGTGATAGGTTTCTTCAGTTTGTTGTCTTCTGGTGTTGAAGACTCTGAAAGCTTTAGAAACAAGTGAGTATCCAAGGAAATAACCATCATCAGCTTTTTCATCAAACTTCCCTAAATAATCTTTATGATTATGGATGTAAACTAGACATCCAAAGATATGAAGGAAGTCAATGTTTGGAATTCTCCCACGAAAGATTTCATAGGGAGTTTTGAGATGTATTTTAACAATAGTGGACCTGTTTTGAGTATAACATGTAGTAGCTACAGCTTCAGTCCAGTATTGTTTTGAAAAGATAGATCCTAAAAGCGTTGTTCTTGCATGTTCTATGAGAGTTTTGTTTTTTGTTAGGAATTAAGGGCTTCTACAACTTGGTACTGCTGGTTCAACTTAGTACTGCCAAGAGAAGACTTAGTACTGTCAAGCTTAGTTAGTACTGCCAGTACAAATTGTTAGTACTACCAGTTTATTAGTACTGTTAGTTAGTACTGTTAGTTATATAGTTAGTACTGCTAAAGTGATATGCATGAGTTATATTAGGAATAGATATGCATGATCACTTGACGTTTTTTGTAAGCCCATTAGGGTTTTCCTTGGTGTATAAAAGGAACCCTAAGGCATAGATCTAGATATCAGTTTTCACATCAAGTTTTCATATTAGTATTCATAGTTTGTATAGCAATCATAGTTAGTATTCATAGCTATTTTGTAACTCAAAATAGTATTCAATATATTAAAAATTTAGTAAAGATCATGTTTTTACTATTTCATTGTTCTTCTTAGTATTGCAAACTAGATTCCACATAGTTTGTGATATTCTCAATCTTAGTTTCTATTATAGTTGTCTTGGATCTATCCAATATAACTAAGCTTTAAACAAGCTAAGTAAAGATCTATTCAAAAGGGATCAACAAGTGGTATTAGAGCTTGTTGAGAAACTCTGAATAAGAAGAACATTATATCTACACAAGATCTCATAATCAAAGAGAAGATGGAATCACAGTCAAAAACTACCTAAACAGTGTCTGCACTAAAACTTCCAGTACAAAGTTGTAGAAGCCCTTAATTCCTAACAATCCTCCCCTAAACTTGTGATTGTCATTCAAATCTACAAGTTTCTCTGAATTAAACCATCTGTGCTGAGAGGATGCTTCCAAACACTTTACTGTCTTGGTCTGTTTGCTAGTATAAAGATTTTCCTTAAAAGCTCATCTGCCATCACTGAATATTCATCCACTTGCAGCTTGTTACACAGCATCAAAGTCATAAGTGCTCTTGTCAATGGATAATCTTTCTCAACCAGCATGAAAATATCATGTCCTCTCTCTGTAGACACATGATGAACAACACATGTATCATATAACCTCCATTTCAAAGGATCATGCATATACCTTTGAAGCTTCCATAGAATATCATCATCATCTGGTTCAAACAACCTCTTCAACTCTACCCAAAGTTCTCTTTCTTTATCTTCAGTAGGTTTTGTTGAGTTGAATCTTTCATGAACTAGACTATAATAGTTTACTCGATCATCCCTGTCAAAATTCTTTAGCATATCTTTAAAGATCTGATATACCTTTGTGTGATTACCTACTCTGATGATCTTCCAATACATTCTTGAGTCTTCAGTGTAAACTTCCCAGTCAATGATTGGGTATTTGGTTTGTAGGGCTTCAACATTCATCCCTTCTTCTGGAACTATGATCATTAGCTGTTGTAGTTATTGTTCTAAGACATTCATCTTTTGATCTTCAGCTGTGTTCTAAGCCTTTCCCCTATCGTTTGTCTCTTGAACTTTCCTTGATAAAGTTTTTTGTTCAGCATCTCTCTTTGAAGCTTCCCAAGCTACAACTTTTAGGAACTGTAATCAACACTCTCCAATGGAGCAAAAAGTATTTACCCTCTCATTGTAGTCTCAAAAAACTCGTTGAATCTCATCAAGGAAAGTCTGATTCAATTTGTTATAGAGTGAGACTTCCATATTACGTGATATAACAACACATGTAAGACCTTTAGTTATGCATTGTGTCATGGGCTTTGTTCTTCATTGTCAGCTCTTTGTTGGGCAAATTTTATCCAAGTTGGTATTGTTGGGTTTATAGATTTGATGAGACAAAAGAGCAAATGAAACATAAGGACTAAATCGTCAGGATCAGAATTCTACAAGCTGGTGGAGAATTATGAAGATTTGGTACAAGATTTTATAAGATAAAGATTAAAAAGTATTTAATTAGATTAATTAGTTTCCTTATCTTATTGATTTACTTTCTTTATAAGTCTTGATCTCTCCCTATATAAAGAGATCATAGACATAGGTTTAATGTATCCCAAAAACATAGAACTCTCCCAATAAGAGTCTAGAAAACGTATTTGTACACGATAGTTAGTAGTTAGTTAGCTAGATAGTTAATAGTTAGTTAGTAGTCCCAAAGTATAGATTTGGGGCAAGGTGGAATCGTATAGAATAAAGAAAACCTTGAAAACATCATTGTTCTTATTGTCATTATTCCGCTGCGTAATTGTTTATCTTTGATGTTGGTAATCCTAGATTAGATCTAAACAATCTGAGTCTTAAACGATCTAAGGGGTCATAACAGACTCAATAAGTGGTATCAGAGCTTGTTGAGAATCTCTAAGTAATAAGAACACTATATCTACACAAGATCTCATAATCAAGAAAAGATGGAATCACAGTCAGAAACTACTCAAACAGTGTCTGCACTAAAACTTCCAGTACTCAAAACTGGAGAGTATGATCTATGGAGCATGAGAATGGAGAAATATCTTACTCACACTGATTATGCTCTTTGGGTGGTTATTGTGAATGGTGATGCACCTGCTATTGCATCAGCTAGTGTTGAAGGTCCTATTCCTCCTAAAACTGCAGAACAAAAGCTGGCTAGAAAGAATGAATTGAAAGCTAAGAGCACTCTATTGTTGGCCATTCCCAATGAAGACCTATTGAAGTTTCATGGAATCAAGGATGCAAAGACCTTATGGGAAGCAATTAAGGCCAGGTTTGGAGGCAATAAAGAATCAAAGAAAATGCAGAAAACCATTCTAAAGCAGCAATATGAGAATTTTACTGCATCAAGATCTGAATGAATGGATAAAACACTAATGAATAGGTTTTAGAAACACATCAGCCAAATGGAAATCATGTGAGGTTATATCTCAGGAAGATTCTGAGAAGTCTACCATCAGCTAGAACAATATGCCTTAATCATGAAAAACAAAAACTGTATCTAGACACATTGAGCATGGATATTTGTACAATAATTTTGAAGGTGTATTAGCTGAGATTAAAGGCCAATCAAGCACAACTCAAACCTTAGAATGGGAGTTCAAATCTTTCAGAAAATACTAGCAGTACTAATGAAGTAGTTAATACTGCTCATAAAGTTTCTACTGTTAGTTCATAGGGACAAGCTTCTTCCTCAACTTATGCTGATGATGTCATGTTCTCCTTCTTTGTCAATCAATCTAATAGTTCACAGTTGGACAATGAAGATCTGAAGTAGATTGATACTAATGATCTTGAAGAGATGGATCTCAAATGGCAGATGGCCATGCTTACCATGAGGGTGAAGAGATTCTTAAAGAAGACAAGAAGGAATCTGAATTTCAATGGCAAAGAAACTGTTGGCTTTGATAAGACAAAGGTTACATGTTACAACTACTACAGGAGAGGTCACTTTGCTAGAGAATGCAGGGTACCAATGAACCAGGGGAACAGAAGTGGAGATAATACAAGAAGGGTTGTACCTGTGGAGACTCCTGCTAATGCCTTGGTTGTTACTGATAGGATGGGTTATGATTAAAGCTTTCAGGCTAAAGAAGGACCCACAGACTTTGCTCTAATGGCCCATTTGTCTTCAGGTTCATCCAGTTCATCAAGCTTAAATATTGAGGTACAAAATTGCTCTAAAAATGTTTAGAATCTTATCAATCTCTTCAAAAATAGTTTGATCAACAATGTGAAGTTCTAAATAAAGCTAATCTAGAAATAATAGCTTATCAATTAGGCTTAGAATCATTAGAAGCTAGAATTGTTGTTCATAAAAAAATGAAGCTGTTTATGAGGAAGACATTGAATTTTTGAAATATGATGTTAAGGTAAGAGATAATTCTATCACAGGGCTTAAAAATCAGTTAGTAAAGGCTTTAAGAGAAAAAGATGATTTAAAACTAAAATTAGAAAAGTTTGAAACATCATCTATGAAGCTAACTAAACTGATAAACAGTCAAATAAGTGTTAATAACAAGTCTGGTGTTGGTTTTGATTGTTAAATGAATGAAAATGAATTGCATGATTGTCATCTAAATAAAAGTGAAGTGTTTGAAAGTACATCTGATAGTAGTTTGAATGAGATTAAAGAGGAAACTAATCAAGTAAGATAGTTTAAAAGAAGGTTGAGGGATAGTCCATGCATATCCCCCTCCTACAGCTAGAACTACATGCCCTCAAGACCTGATTTATCATTTGCTGGATTAGATGATTCTATCTATAAGACTAATGTGAGTGATACTATCTCTAGTGTGCCTAGATTTGAATCAACTGCATCTAAGACTAGTAAGGATTGTTTTTGAACAACCTAAAGGCTGTTTAGAGGACCTGTTGCTCCTGTCATTGAAGAGTGTGAGTCTGATAGTGGAGATGATTGTGTTGAGATTATACCTTTCATTATAAACAAATAAACCCGGTTAGCATACAATAATTTCGTTAAAATCAGATGAAAATACTAGGAAATCTGTTATTGAACAACACACATATAGGCAAGCTGAAAACCTTAGGAAAAGTCAGAGTCCTAGGGTTGATAAAAGAAATTAGAATGAAATAATAACTCAGAAACTAGAGGATGGGTTTGAGTTCAATAAGAAAGCTTGTTTTGTATGTGAAAGTCTTAACCATTTAATCAAGGACGACTAACTTTTAAAGAGAATAAAATGGCTAGAAAATCTATGTTGAATAATATGGGAAGGGTTACTGGACAAAGGGAAGTTAGACCAGTATGGAACAATGCTTAGAGGATGAACCATCAAAACAAATTGACTCACCCACCCATCCCCCCCCCCCCCCTAAAAAAAAAGGAAAATTTTGTTGGTTCCAACAGCAGTTTGCAACAAAAGTCTGGACAGTGCCATTAATGCTGCTAAGTAAACACTCTATGAGCAGCAACATCAATTAGTACTGCCAGGCATGTTAATACTGCTGCATCTAAACCAAAAGTGAATGTTGCATCACCCAAAAAATATTCTTATTTTAAAGCACATTCCATTAAGAAGGCCTTTTAACCAAAAATCAGCAGCTAAAACCAATAATTTTTAATAAAAACGTTTATACTGCTAAGCTTAATAATGTAACTACTGCTGGGCTAGAAGTAGTAGTTAGTACTGCTGAGGGAAAAAGGGAAAATGCTGTTAAGTCCTCAGCATGCTGGATTTAGAGACCAACAGGAAAAGTAATTGACCATATCTCCAAAGACAGTGGATCATACATGCCTAAAAGATTTGACTATGTTGATCCACAAAGCATACTCAATCAGTGATGGCTTGGGTTCCCCTAAAAAAACAAATTCTCTTATTCTTGAAGTGCAAGTTAATCCCTTTAACCAAAATATGCTTTTACAAGATCCAAGGTATTTTTGATATGGATGCACTAGACATATACTGGGAACAAGTCCTACCCTAACAAATATCAGAACATTATGAAGGTGATGATTTGATATTGTCATTTCTGGAAGTCCAAAAAGAGATAATAATCACTAGTAAAGGTTAAAATATAGGACCGGGAAATTAGACTATTGAAGATGTAAACTATTTGTTAAAAGAAACTTAAGTTTAATCTTTTCTCTGTCTTACAAATGTGTGACAAGAAAAACAATGTTCTTTTTACTGAGACTGGATGTCTTATTCTATCTCCCGACTTTAAACTACTTGATGAAAGTCAAGTCTTGCTTAAAGTTCCTAGACAGGATAACATGTACAGTTTTGATCTAAAGAATGTTGTTCCTTCAGGAGGTTTGACTTGTTTTAATTGAAAGGCTACAATAATGAGCCTAATTTTATAGCATCGAAGGCTTGGTCCAAAAACTTTAAGAAACTATGAAAAACTTGTGAGGGAACCCTTTGTTAAAGGCTACCTTTAAAGCTTTTTGAAAATGACCATTCTTGTGTTGCTTGTCAGAAGGGAAAGCAACACAAAGCCTCTTGTAAGACCAAGCTTATGAGCTCTATCAGCAATCCCTTACAAATGTTGCATATAGACTTATTTGGGCCAATATTTGAAAGGAGTATCAATCACAAGATATATTTCCTTGTTGTCACTGATGACTATAGTAGGTTTAGTTGGGTTTTCTTTTTGGCCACTAAGGATGAGACTAGTGGGATCCTTAAAACTTTTATAACTGGCATAGAAAACCAAATAAATCATAAGGTTAAAATCATCAGATGTGACAATGGAACTGAGTTTAAAAATAATGACATGAATCAGTTCTGTGGGATGAAAGGGATTAAGAGGGAGTTTAGTGTTGCCAGAACTCCACAACAAAATGGAGTTGCTGAAAGAAAGAATAGGACACTAATAGAGGCAGCTAGGACTATGCTAGCAGATTCATTATTACCTACTACATTTTAGGCTGAAGCAGTTAATACTGCTTGTTATGTTCAGAATAGGGTTCTAGTGACCAAGCCTCACAACAAGACACCTTATGAACTATTACTTGGTAGACCACCTAGTATAAGATTTATGAGACCTTTTGGGTGTCCTGTGACTATTTTTAATATTTTAGATCCCCTAGGCAAATTTGATGGGAAGGCTGATGAGGGGTTCTTGGTTGGATACTCTATAAATAGTAAGGATTTTAGGGTATTTAACACTAGAAGTAGGAAGGTAGAGGAGAACCTGCACATAAAATTTCTTGAAAACAAACCCAATGTTGCAGGGAGTGGTCCAGAGTGGCCCTTTGATATTGATTCACTGACAAAATCTATGAATTATGAGCCAGTTACTATAGGAAATCAAACTAATGGTGATGCGGGTATAGACACAAATGTTAATGCAGGGCAAGCTGGACAAGAGAAAGCATCTGATCATGAATACATACTGCTACCACTCATGCTTTCTAATTCTCCACTCTCTTCAAGTACTCAGAGCACAGATGATAAGGATGCTAATGAGGTACCAGACAAAGGAGATGATGATGTAAGTCAAAGAAATGGTCAAGAAAAGGAAGGAGGAGCTTCAAATAAAGAAGATGACCAGCATGTGCAAGATTTTAGAGCTGAATTGGATAATTTGCTTGATCAACAGAAAGAAGGTTATGCTAACAACACTAATAGAGATAGTACTGCTAGTCCATCTGTTAGTACTGCTGGGCTAAGTATTAATACTGCTAGTGAAAATATTAATACTGGTAGTCCAAATATTAATACTGCTAGTCCTATTCCTAATGATTCAAGTATGCAATCTTTGGAAAACACTGGCATATTTGATGATGCCTATGATGATAGAGAAGTGGGTGCAGAGGCTGACCTTAACAACTTGGAAACCACCATGAATGTCAGTCCTATTCCCACAACCAGGATTCATAAGGATCATCCTAAAGACCAGATAATTAGAGACATAAATTCAACTACTCAAACAAAGAGGATGATCAAAATTTCTGAAGAACATGCTATGGCCAGTTACATCAAAAAGCAGAGGAGAACAAATCACAAAGATTATCAAAACTGCTTATTTGCCTATTTTCTCTCACAAATAGAACCCAAGAAGGTGATTCAAGCTTTGACAGATCCAAGCTAGATAGAAGCAATGCAAGAGGAGCTTTTGCAATTTAAACTTCAAAAGGTTTGGACTCTGGTGGATCTTCCTAAAGGCAAGAGGGCTATTGAAACTAAGTGGGTGTATAGAAATAAGAAAGATGAGAGAGTAATTTTAGTTAGAAACAAGGTAAGACTGGTTGCACAAGGTTATACCCAAGAAGAAGCATTGATTATGATAAGGTTTTTGCTCCTGTTGCTATGATAGAAGCAATTAGTTATTTTGCCTTATGCATCCTTATGGGGTTTATTGTGTACCAAATGGATGTTAAGAGTGCCTTTTTGTATGGTACTATTGAAAAGGAGGTGTATGTGTGCCAACCTTCTGGTTTTGAAGATCCACAGTTCCCTGACAAGGTTTACAAGGTAGAAAAGGCTTTATATGGTCTATATCAAGCTCCTAGAGCCTGGTATGAAACCTTGTCTACCTACTTATTAGAAAATAGATTTAGAAGAGGCACTATAGATAAGACTCTATTCATCAAGAAGGACAAAGGTGATATCGTGTTAGTACAAGTGTATGTTGATGACATCATCTTTGGGTTTACAAAGAAGTCTTTATGTCTTGAGTTTAAGCAGATAATACACAAGAGATTCCAGATGAGTTTTATGGGGGAGCTTACCTTCTTCTTAGGATTGCAGGTACAATAGAAGAATGATGGAATCTTCATCAGCCAAGACAAGTATGTGGCTGATATTTTGAAAAAGTTTGATTTTGTTATCGTGAAGACATCAAGCACTTCTATGGAGCCTAATAAGGCATTGGTTAAGGATGAAGAAGCTGACAATGTGGATGTTCACTTATACAGATCAATGATTGGATCATTGATGTACTTAACAACTTCTAGGCCTGACATAATATTTGTTGTTTGTGCTTGTACAAGGTTCCAAGTTACTCCTAAAGTCTCACATCTTCATGTAGTGAAGAGGATCTTTAGATACATAAAAGGTCCGTCTAAATTGGGCCTTTGGTATCCTAAAGATTCACCATTTGACTTGAAAGCCTTTTCTAATAGTGATAATTGTCAATTTCTTAGAAAAATGTTGATTTCATGGCAATGTAAAAAAGCAAACTATTGTTGCCAACTCTACTACTGAAGCAGAGTATGTTGCTGCTGCAAATTGTTGTAGACAAGTGTTGTGGAACCAAAATCAAATGCTTGATTATGGGTTCAATTTCATGAACACCAAGATTTACATTGATAATAAAAACACCATTTGTATTGTGAAGAATCTAAAGTTTCATGCTAAAACCAAGCACATTGAAATAAGGCACAATTTCATCAATGATTCTTATGAGAAGAGGCTCATTCAAGTAACTAAGGTACATTCAGATCACAATGTTGCAGATCTTCTCACAAATGCATTTGATGTTAGCAGGTTTAACTTTCTAATTGCTAGCATTGGATTACTTAATCTCTAAGATGTGTTTGTTAGACTAATGATTAATATGACATGAATTTGGAAATAAAACTGGTAGTTGTAGGTTAATGCTGCTAGGCGAGTTTTAGTACTGCTAGGCAAAAGTTAATTCTACTAAGTATAATTAGTACTGCTAGTTATACTTAAGACTTCTAGTTCAAACTGTTAGTCAAAGTTAATACTGTTAAACAAGAAAATACTTTGGATTGTGTATTCTTGGTTTTGGACTAACATTTGCAGGCTAAGCATATTGAGTATCTGGTATTGAATTGAGGGGAGGCTAATGATGTCAATATGCAGTCAAGAATGGATGGAAGAACATGTAATATCAAACAAAAGTGTGTGATGAGTCAAACATATAGGCAAATCAAAAGAGGTCAGGACACAAAGATACCTCAGTCTAGTGGTCCTCCTAAAAAGGTTGGTGATAAGGCTGTCCATAAGGAGTTGGGTGACAGAATGGAAAGGGCTGCCACTACTGCTTCTAGCTTAGAAGTAGAGCAGGACAGTGGTAACATCAATAGGACCCAATCTATGGCAACACTTAATGAGCTAAGTCCTTAGGGAACTGGTTCAGGTAGTGGTCCCAGGTGCCAAGATACCATATTAGAGGGGTGTAGATGCTCAAACTAGGTTTGAGACTACATTTAAATAGTCTAATAATCCACCTCTCTCAAGAGTTAACACACTTAGAAGTGGGAAGGACAGTATGAAACTTATGGAATTGATGGAACATTGTACAAAATTGTCTAAATTGGTGAGAAAAAGAAAAGAGAGATATAGTAAGCTAAAAACAGAAAGAGAGAATTGTGTGATAAAAACATAAAGAGTGAATTGGTGAGAAAAAGAAATGAGAGATTTAGTGAGCTGAAAAACAGAAAGAGAGATTATGAGAATCAAAATTTATGATGGCAATACTTGTTGGAACAGAATTAGAGTTGATACTGCTAGGCATAAACTTAACACTGCCAGTATTAAGTTAGTACTGCCAGACATATCTTAATACTGCTGGGTAAAGTTAATACGGTTGGGCTTAAAGTTAGTACTGTTAGGCTAAAATTAGTACTGGTGGGTGACCGTTAGTACTGTTTGAGGCATAACAGAATTTTCTTAATTAAATATAGCCGTTGCGAAATTTCCGCCAACTACTTCGGCTATAGGTTTGACTAATTTAGAGAATTCATGATCTTTTTATAAAATCATAAGCTTTCTTCAAGATAAGAACAAATTTCATTTAGTTGGTCAAATCATAAGCACTCTCTATATAATCTCAATTAACTTTGCCAAGCTCACATACTCTCATATACAAACATATCCCAGAACCCTAATCTAACTTCTCTTTATCAAATGGTAAATTTGAATTTCTGCGACAAGCATAACATGGTTGCCTACTTACAGAAGTCAGAAGGAAGTGAAGGATTTCATCAGATAACTGATTTTCTCACTGCAAGTCACATTAGGTATGCCCTCACTGAAAGTCCTACTATCTATGTCTCTCTCATAGAACAGTTTTGGCAAACTGCTTCTACAAGCACACTTGAGAATGGAGACATGGAAATCACTGCTACAATAGATGGGAAAGTCAAGGTTGTTTCTAAGGCATCTATTAGCAGACATCTCAAGTTAGAAGATTCTGATGGTATTAGTACTTTGCCTACTTCAAAAATATGTGGTATTAGAGGCCCAATTTAGGATACCAAAGGCCCAATTTAGGCTAACCTTTCAAGTATCTAAAGATCCTCTTTACTGCATGAAGATGTGAGACATTAGGAGTAACTTAGAACCTTACACAAGCAGAAACAACAAATGTTATGTCAGGCCTAAAAGCTGTTAAGTACATCAATGATCTAATCATTGATCTGTATAAGTGAACATCCACATTGGCACACATACACCTCCTCTTCAATAGTACCATATAAAAAGGCACTCTTCACATCCATCTGGTACACAATAAACCCTATAAATAATGCATATGCCAAAAATAACCTGATTGCTTCTATCCTTGTAACATGAGCAAAAACCTCATCATAATCAATGCCTTCTTCTTGGGTGTAACCTTGTGCAACCAGTCTTGCCTTGTTTCTAACTACTATCCCTCTCTTATCTTTCTTATTTCTTTAGACCCATTTTGTTCTAATGGCATGCTTGCCTTTGGGTAAATCAACCAATCTCCAAACCTTCTGCAATCTAAACTGTAGCAACTCATCTTGCATTGCCTCTATCCAGCTTGGATCTGTCAAAGCTTGTGTCACCTTCTTGGGTTCTATTTGTGAGAGAAAACAGGCAAGTAAGCAGTTTTGATAATCTTTGTGATTTGTTCTCCTCTACTTTTTGATGTAACTGACCATAACATGTTCTTTAGAAATATTGGCCATCCTCCTTGTTTGAGTAGCTGAATTTATGTCTCCAATGATCTAGTCTTTAAGATGATCCTTGTGAATTCTGGTTGTGGGAATAAGACTAACATTCATGGTGGTTTCAAAGTTGTTAAGGTCAGCCTCTACACCCACATCTTCATCATCATATGCACCACTAAAGATACCAGTATTTAGAAGATCAACAGTATCCTCCAAATCAAGCATAAGAGAATCAGTTAGAAGATCATCAGCATTAGTAAAAATTTGCCCATCAATACTAACAGATGGACTAATAGTACTATCTCTGTTAGTGTTGTTAGCATAATCTTCCTTCTGTTGAACAAGCAAATTATCCAATTCAACTCTAAAATCTTGCACATTTTGGTCATCTTCTTTATTTGAAGCTCCTCCTTCTTTTTCTTGACCATTTCTTTCACCCTTATTTGCTGGTTCTTTATTAGTCTTTTTACCAGCATCATCAGCAACTGCATCCTCTGAGCTTTGTGAACTATCATAAAGTAATGGTAGCAGAATATATTGTTGAGTAGGTACAACATCAACATTATCCTTGATACATGCATTCTTATTAGTTTGATTCCCTGCAGTAACTGGCTCATAATTCATAGAGTTTGTTAGTAAATCAATATCAAAGAGCCAATCTGGTCCACTCCCAGAAACATTAGGTTTGTTTTGCAAGAAAGGTTATGTGTAGTTTTTCCTCTACCTTCCTAGTTCTAGTGTTAAAAACCCTAAAAGCTTTGTTATTTATAGAGTATCCAACAAAGAACTTGATACGTCTCCGAATACGCTATACGTAAATATATAAGGATTATATCAAATAATAGTATAGTAAGTATTTTCCATCGGATTTTTGAAACAAACTTTTAACCAAAGTTGTCTCAAAAACCTCCCGGGTCGTTTTCCCTCGATGAAGGAATTGAAAATCGGTTAAGTCCGTGATCGAGCGTTTTGAATGGTTTCAAAGATTTTTAATTTTGGTTTTCTAAATCCTACTAAATATAAATGACAAGTAGACAAATGCACGAAAACAAGTAAACAAGAAATGAAAATTAAACACGTAAGCATTAAAACGTAAACGGGAATTAAAGAAAATGCGACAATTAAGCAATTGAACTAAAATTAAACCCTAAATGATTTTATAAACTTTTTCTAATCCTATTTGACTATTTAAAAAGAAAAGGCTAAGGAAATTCTAAACCGAGGGTGCATAAAGTTAAAAACGAAGTAAACGAGAACGGGAATCAAATCCCGTTCTTTAAAAAATGCAATACTTAAACTTTAACCCTACGAAAGTAAAATGCAAACCTAAGCCTAAAATATGATAAAAGAAAATTTAATAAAAAGAATTTTAATTTTTTTTGATTATTTTTCTTTTTTTTATGACTTTTTAAAGTTTTTAATAAGAATAAATGATTAAAAATACTAAACGTTGAATTAAAAATCTAAGAAAATTTCTAAAAATAGCTAAGGTAACAAAGCTTGAAGGAAAAATAAAAACTCGGATCCAACTTAAACGAATAAGCCCAGAAAAAGCTATTTAGCACACGAAGTGCTTATTATGAATTGAAGCTAAAACAAAGGTTAAATAAATTTTAGTTGCACCCTTGGACGTAAAAGTCCCAAGGGCGCAGTGGTTGTGGTGTGTGTTGTGAGGTTTATAAAAGGGTTGAAACTAAGTTGAGGTCAGGGGTTCGAGCCTTGCTCACCCCTGACTTCCTTGGTTTCCGCTTTTTTTTATTTTTGCAAAAATGTTAAAAAGCAAAGTTATAAAACAGCTGAAAACTTGAAACTTTTATGAAAACAACTTTTTTGAAAGTCAAAAATAAGCTGGAAAACAGCTTATTAAATAAGCAGATGACTTATTCTATTTTTAGCTTTTAACTAGAACTAATGAAACTAGACAACTATAATATGCTCTAATTTAACAAAATAAGCTATATTTTCCTACAACTAACCTACTAAGCTAATTTAAAACTAATAATAAACAAGAACTGATAAGCCAAAAGCTAGAAATCCTAAGAAACTTATGCTGAAAAACTCTTTTCAAAACAGACAAAACAGCTACTTTGAGCTTAATTTTCACTAAGCTAATGGATCCTTATGGACTTTTGGCTTATACCTATAGAAAGCTTATTCCTAGATCTGTCTAAAACTTTAATCAGAAATGAATTTGAAATCTAAATTAGCTATGAAAAGACTAAATGAAAAAGCTTCTATTAACTGTTAAAATATGTTTTTGGATTTTTTTAAAGCAAAGACAAAATAAGCTAAAAACTAACCTTAATAAGCTATGCACTATTAAAAATTAACCCAATAAGCTAGTTTGAACAGGTATTAAGCAAAAACTAAGGACTTATAAGCTAAAAATCTCAAATAAGCAATTTGGTGAGAAACTGCTAACCCAAACAGTCCCTTAAGGCAACTTTGAGCTTAATTTTCAATAAGCTAAAGGATCCTTATGGACTTTTGGCTTATATCAATAAAATCCTTGACCTAAAAGCTACTTAAAATAACTTTTGAAAACTATTTTGAAAATCAAATGCTTAAAGAAAAAGCTAGTTGAAAAACCTGATAATTCATTTTACTATACTTTTGGTTATTGAATAAAAAGACAGTACTACTTTTAGACTTAAAAACAAATAAGCAAATAAGCTTTTTAACCCAAAATAAGCCCTAACCTGTCTAATATAGCTTATAATCTACTTGTATTCTAAAAATTAAAAGCTAACTTTATCTTTAACCTACTGACTTTTAAGCTAAAAAGTGGCTAAAACTAGTCTAACTATCTGATGCATTTAACACTTAAGATGACCAAAACATAAATTCAAATGTGCAGAACTAAAAAACTAGTTTCATTATCATTTAACAACCAAATTAAGAGCAGAATCAGTAACTGATTCAACTAAAGCAAGTTTGAGCTTAAAATGCTTATACAACTGAACTTATGCTAACAGACTTAAACAACTACACACTACTTTGATTAAAACTTGAATATTCCTAACAAATGTTTAAAATCCTAATCTTATAAACCTAATTTTTGAGATATAATGTATACATTCAAAGAAATAAATGGTTTCTTGCCAGTACTACTAAAGTTAGTACTGCCTGAACCAAACACCCCTTTAAAATGCCTATATCCATATTAAACTTATAAGATAAAGAGATTAAACTCAAAATAGCAATGCCAGATGATAATAAGCTATAAACAGACCTAATGAACAAGTTTTAATAATCAAATAAGCCAGAACAACAAGCTAATAGACTATGTAACTATTTTTGATTTTTTAATTGTTTTAAGATCAAATACATGAAAATTGAAATTTAAACTAATAAGAGAACTAGATAAGAAACAAACAACTATATTAAGCATCAATAAGCTACTCTAAGCAGAAACAAGCAATCAATAAGCAGAAATAATCTCAAATTAAACAGAAAGAAGTAGAAAAGTAATTAAACTGAAATTTCAGTAAAGAGATTGTGTACCTCAGCCCCAGCTAAACAAGGACTATAAAAGTGCTCAAATGAGCTTAATCTACTAGCAAGCTTATAAGCCCTTCCTGAATTGGCTTATCTTCCTGGTGGGCTTATTCAATGAACTTTAAGACTGTGTAAGTAGAAACCTTATTCACTTTAAGCTTTCAGCTGAGCTTAAATGAGTAAGCAGTAGCTTATAAGTAGAAGAGATTATGAGCTTATTTAAATGACTTTAGAAAAATTGATTGAACCAAAATGTAATTATGTAAAAACAAAATTTAAAAGACAGAATTGAAAGGAAATGAAATTTTATAAATAAAACTTGAAATTACATGACTTGAAAAGGAAATTACAATATTGAAAACATAATAAGCTGGAAAAATAAGCAATAAGCTATACTAAGCTACACCTACTCCTACTCCTAGTTGATTTTTGTGAGTGAGTGAGGAGCTCTTTATATAGGCTGAGAGAGAAGCTTCTAGGTCTCATACGCTCTAAATGATCTCAGCCTTTTAATCCTTGCAATCATTGGATCTTTAATCTTTACCGTTGGATCAATATGTGATAACACGGATTGCCAGCGTAGCATTCCTTGTGTCAGAGGCCTTTTGCTTCTTTTGGCTTGTTTTTAGTGTAAATTTCCCATCTAGGTGTGTTTCTTTTGAGACCCGCGTGTAATCCCTTTGACAAAGCTAGCCAATCAAAGATGTTTGATGACATTTTTCTTTGCTGAGGTGTAGCTTAGTACTAAGAATCTTCTGATCACGTTATTAATTGAAATGGTGTGGGTTAATTGCATTTAATTTGAGCTGGGTAAAGTGGGGGAGACGGTGAACAGTAAAAACTGTTTTTCCTGCCCCCCCCCCCCAAATGTTATACGCTTTGTGTTTGACCCGGGAAATGGGTGTTTGACCTGGGCTCGGGTATAAAAAGGAAATTGGGCCAGGGGTTATGGTTTGGGCTTGGTTTAGGGATTTAAGGGTTTTAGTTATAAAGAGATAATGACCGTTAGTCTTTATAATAAAAAGACTAACGGTGTTAGAGTTTTAAGGACTTATTGTGAATTTGGTTTAACATTAAGGCTCATTTGGGTATTTTGAAGGTTTTTGTCTTTTGTGAGTTGACCATTGTTGACCATGGTTGACTATTTGACCTTTTTGCTATCAAACTCCCGACTCCTGTGCACTCTTTCTATTCTCGTGTTCATGTTTGTCCGGTTTTGACCATTTTCTTACGATTTTTGCAATATCCGTACCTACACATCACAAATGACAAAACAAGCAATATACAAACATAATTTGCATAATTTGTTCATTTTAGGGCCATTTTTGGTATAAAAAGGATATGTGATTTCTCACATATCAAAATTCCCCAAACTAAGTGATTGCCTTGTCCTCGCGCAATATTATATGCTCTAAAACTAAATACCTCAAAACTTCCCCAAACTAATCATTTGAAAAGTACCAAAGTCTTTTATGTGGAGAGTTAAGAAATCACAAGCTTTAAAACATCCCCTTTTTCCTATTTTTCAAAACTTTTTCCATTTTTATGATTTTTCTAATTTACACTTTACAACTTATTCATGTATGACATAATGTATTGCTTTCATTATTCATTGATAACTTTTAGGATCACGGAACAAAAAGCACAAAAAATGTCCAACTGGATAAATTCATCATCCCCGACTTTTACCTCTCCAAGCCAAGCTTAAAAACAAGATCATTGCAAAATACAAGTTATGATGCTAACACTACT
The DNA here is from genome assembly GCA_026074375.1 of Tanacetum coccineum. Taxonomy (NCBI): domain Eukaryota; kingdom Viridiplantae; phylum Streptophyta; class Magnoliopsida; order Asterales; family Asteraceae; genus Tanacetum; species Tanacetum coccineum. Next base: position 90,342 of record BQNB010002045.1, on the reverse strand, counting down.
CATAAAAGCTAATTGTGTACTTTTCCTCCCTTATTCCTAATTTCATCTAAGGATTTTAATATTATTGGTGACAAATAAATTATGTCCTTATTAATAATGTAAACCCGGTTTAGACCATTAATAGCTTGAAATCCTTTTCTAAAGAGACGATGTGGTGAGAATAAGGTACTCATTAAAGTTTTAATTTCGCATGATTTTGGGGTTATCCTTTTTATTTCATTCGCAATAACTCAACTACGATTTCAGAGATGGAGGCTTTATTTAGATAACCCCGGAGTTGAAATTTGGCTTTATTATTATTATTATTATTACAACATTATTAAACCTCGGTCCTTTAGAAGGTTGCAACATCAGTTGTGAGCCGGCAAGATGCAGCAAACATATTTCGACCTCGGTAATTTCCTCTACCTTTTAGAAGGCTGCAACATCGGTTGTGAGCCGGCAAGATGCATCAAACTTTTATCAGTCTCGGATTATTATTACTATGTGCCTTATTTAGAAGACTACCACATCGGTTGTGAGCCGGCAAGAGGTAGTAAACTTTTATCAGCCCACAGTTTTTATTATTATTATTATTACCTCCACCCTTTAAACGACTGTCACATCGGAATGCCAGCCAACCATGATCCATAAGTCTTATTTCGGCTTCGGTTTATTTCATAATTATTATTATAGCCAAATTTTAAGTCCTGTGGTCTTTTAACAACTGCCACATCGGTATGCGAGTCGACCATGGTCCAGGAGTCTATTTCTCCACAACACTAACACAACCTCGATGTGTACCTTACTTTCACCAGTGGGACTCTCTACGAAATGATCTAAACTAAGAATCACAAAAACCAAAGAAACTTTATTTATTAAACAATTATATATAAAGGTGAAACAAGCTAATGGGAGAAAAAAACCACAATTAACACTTATGAGCCTTAAAGAAATCCAACTATTCTATTTTTAGCATCAAAACTTATATTCTACTCTATCATCTCTTGTTCTTCACAATTTAAAATTTCTAATAAAGAAACTCGTGAATAGTTAGCCTAACGAATTAAGATCGGCACTTTAACAAGTCACATAGACTGACAACAATCTCAACTCTAATAAATTGATCTTCGCATATTTAAAATCAATTATGGAAACTTGCAAAGTCTTGACTTTGTTAAGCAAGACTTGCGTTTTATAGCTCCTTGTATAAAAGATTAGCAAAATCAATCTATTTACAGTTAAGGAGAAAGCTAAGATATAAAACCGGTCAGGTCAAAATTTAATTTTATTCTCACCAACGGAAAACCTACATTCGTATCAACTATTTTATTTTTCAACTTCTTTTTTTTATATGTGAACAATAAACTAGATATTAAGACTTAAAAATTTAAATTTTTTGTGGGAAAACAGGGTACGTGAGAACAACGGGCAAAGGTAGGTAAGATCATATCGAAGATATACTACCCCATACTAAAATTAAACATTGTCCTCAATGTTTCCTAGCCTAAGACTTAAAAACCCCATACTAGAACTCAAAAAGTCGAATGCATAATCCAAGCATGAAGAAAGTATCACAAAAATCTCAAGCCGTTTATCAAGTATGCTAAAAGATAAATGTTAGTCGATAATAATCTAGGATATCGGATTTCCCCAAACTAATGGCAAGCAAAGGCTAGGAAGCTCGAGTGGACCGGGACAAAACACCGAACACGAGAGTCTTCAGAAAATTTTGGGTCAATCCTACAAAAAATCACAAGCACAAACAACAAGAATCGGAAGAGTACAAGCCTCCTCACATCACAATAGAAATAAGAAAGAAGATAGAAGGATAAGCATGGGGTGCCTCCCACAAAGCGCTTTGTTTTTGGTAACCGAGTCACATAGCTTGACTCGATCCCCGAATTCATTCATCCTTGGGGAAACAAATGGAAGAGAAAATTTCAATCGGGCTTTCATTAATGTTTGGATAAACATTAAAGCACATAAAAGTTCCATTCTGATGAGATGCCACCGGCTCTAAGTGGAGATGTCAGGGTCAAAAATGGTGTCTTCACTCCCGGTGGAGAGAGGTAAAGGAGAATCCATAGGGTAGGTGCGATACGGGAGAAAAGTCCGAATGACAAATGCGAAGGAATCGTCATCTTCAATATTTTGAGAAACTTCAATCTCACCCCCTGGGTCAAAACATTCATCTTCATTAAGCTCATCAAAATTGTTTATCATGGGTGCATCGAGCTCAATATTGAAGGTAAAATGCTCATACTCGGGAATCGGATCTTTGTTAAGTAAGTTGTCAAGAAAAACGATATCCCCCTCCGAGTCAAAATCGCTCTCAATACCCGAAGGTATCGAGTCTTCTAGAATAAGAAATATATCAACCTCCTCTATAAGAAAGTCACTATCCACAACTGGAATAGGAGAAGAAGAGGGATTTTTAAGCACAAAAGGAATAAATGGAGTGAGTTTCAATGCTTTGATCTTTTCAACGAGAAGATTAACGTTTAATAATTTCTCACGAAGAATCTCATCCTTGATTTGAAGAATATCATTATCAATCTCTCTTTCTTCTTCATCAAAATCGCCTTCATCACAATCGTTTTCATCAAAATCGTCTTCATCAATTCCCGGTAAAATTAGATCAATACAATCGAGTTCACCGACGAACTCCTCGGGAAGAAAATCCATCTTAGGAGATGTGATCGAAATATCTCGACTAAGCAAAGAGTTAATAAGTCCACATTCAGCATTAAAATAATCACAAGACGGCATATAACAAATATTTTCGAAAATACCCTTAAACTCACTTGGGATTGGGACAAGGTTCTCAACACTAGACTTTTCTGTTTCCGAAATAGTGTTAAGATGCTCGTCCCCCATACTTAGAGAGTTATCAGGCTCCTCGATCGGTAAGTCTAGTGTGATTGCTTTAGGCTTTCTATATATCACAGTATACTCATCATCATCAGCCATAGGAAAATTCAAATTTATAAGAAAATTTTGAGCTGCCGGCTCCTCCTGCTCTGCTTGTTGAATTCCTTTAAGAATCTGCAAATCTTTCATAAGCTTAAGTAGCAATTCTTGCATAACTTCAGGTTGATTTTGCTCTTCTTCCACAACTTGCTTAATTTTAAGAAATCTCTCCTTAGCTAGCAATAAAGCCATGTACTTTTCTTTTGGAGGTATATGTTCATACTCCTTTAAAAAGGCTTGAATAGTTTCCATTAGGTTTTCTCTAGCTTGCAACAATTCCGTATCCGTTTTTTGAGGAGGATAATGAATTTCGGGCAACTGCGGGGGTCGATATTGGTCGAAACCGTAATAAATGGGATCATAACAAAAATTAGGATCATAATTTTGGTTCATCGGTTGACACTGATCATTTTCATGAAGACCCCCACAATTTTCACACAGGAATTGTTGTGGCTGACTCAAAAAATAATGTAGAGGTTGGTTAAATCCAAAGTCTTGATTGTAACAGGGACCCTGATCAAAGACGGGTGTGTTCCCTATTTGACAATCGTAACCCGGATGAGAATTACCTCTACAAAATTCACATGAGTATGTCTCGTATTGGTATTATGGAGGTTGGTTGAAGAAGTTCGGTGTTTCATTATAAGAATAAAGATTTGGGTCATAGACAAACTCATCTCCGGATCCTACACTGCTACAGCTCGGACAGTTTCCACCATTAAACGGACCTCCACAATACGAGCAACCAAAATGATTATACGAAGACATGTTGAAGAATTAAACGGATAAGAGGATTAAGAAGATAATAATTAAATGTAATAAGAGGATAAAGAAGAATATTTTTAGATTTTTAAAAATAATATATGAGAAAAGAAATTAAAATAAGAAAGAAAAATATTTTTGGTAACCGAAAATCAAACGTGCATGGTAGCTCTCTAAAAATACGTACAAGAAAGCGGAGGAGTTGGTAAGCGCGAAGCGCAATTTAGAATAATCTTTTTCCTTTTGGGTGATGTTGATCAAACCCGCCTTAAACTTTCCTTATAGCACGTAATCTAAAGGTGAGCCGTAACAACGATTAACAAATGGTTATTTTTAATATTACAATAAAAGAAAATAGAAGTGTAAAATATTCACAAACGGAAAATAACTTCACGAGGAAGGTTCTTCAAAAACACTAATCTTTAAACGAAACGCGAAAATCATAACACACTTCCCCGGCAGCGGCGCCAAAAATTTGATACGCGGTCCGAACACACTATATATATAATATAATATATAAGTATATAAGGATTATTAAGTATTTTCCGTCAGATTTTTGAAATAAACTTTTAACCAAAGTTGTCTCAAAAACCTCCTGGGTCGTTTTCCCTCGACGAAGCGTGAATTGAAAATCGGTAAAGTCCATGATCGCGTGTTTTTAATGGTTTCAAATATTTTTAATTTGGGTTTTCTAAATCCTACTAAATATAAATGATAAGTAGACAAATGCACGAAAACAAGTAAACAAGAAATGAAAATTAAACACGTAAGCATTAAAACGTAAACGGGAATTAAAGAAAATACGACAATTAAGCAATTGAACTAAAATTAAACCCCAAATGATTTTCTAAACTTTTTCTAATCCTATTTGACTATTTAAAAAGAAAAGGCTAAGGAAATTCTAAACCGAGGGTGCATAAAGTTAAAAACGAAGTAAACGAGAACGGGAATCAAATCCCGTTCTTTAAAAAATGCAATACTTAAATTTTAACCCTATGAAAGTAAAATGCAAACCTAAGCCTAAAATATGATAAAAGAAAATTTTATAAAAAAGAATTTTATTTTTTTTAATTATTTTTTTATTTTTTTATGACTTTTTAAAGTTTTTAATAAGAATAAATGATTAAAAACACTAAACGTTGAATTAAAAATCTAAGAAAATTTCTAAAAATAGCTAAGGTAACAAATTTTGAAGGAAAAATAAAAACTCGGATCCAACTTAAACGAATAAGCCTAGAAAAAGCTATTTAGCACACGAAGTGCTTATTATGAATTGAAGCTAAAACAAAGGTTACATAAATTTTAGTTGCACCCTTGGACGTAAAAGTCCCAAGGGCGCAGTGGTTGTGGTGTATGGTGTGAGGTTTATAAAAGGGTTGAAACTAAGTTGAGGTCAGGGGTTCGAGCCTTGCTCACCCCTGACCTCCTTGGTTTTCCCTTTTTATTTTTGCAAAAATGTTAAAAAGCAAAGTTATAAAACAGCTAAAAACTTAAAACTTTTGTGAAAACAACTTTTTTGAAAGTCAAAAATAAGCTGGAAAACATCTTATAAAATAAGCAGATGACTTATTTCATTTTTAGCTTTTAACTAGAACTAATGAAACTAGACAACTATAATATGATATAATTTAACAAAATAAGCTATATTTTCCTACAACTAACCTAATAAGCTAATTTAAAACTAATACTAAACAAGAACTGATAAGCCAAAAGCTAGAAATCATAAGAAACTTATGATGAAAAACTCATTTCAAGACAGACAAAACAACTACTTTGAGCTTAATTTTCACTAAGCTAATGGATCCTTATGGACTTTTGGCTTATACCTATAGAAAGCTTATTCTAAGATCTGTCTAAAACTTTAATCAGAAATGAATTTGAAATCTAAATAAGCTATGAAAAGACTAAATGAAAAAGCTTCTATTAACTGTTAAACTATGTTTTTGGATTTTTTTAAGCAAAGATAAAATAAGCTAAATCCAAGCCCAAATAAGCTACAAACAACTTATAACTAACCTAACTAGCAAATCTGAACTAGAATTAAGCAAAAAGTATAAGCCATAAGTTAAAAATCTCAAATAAGCAATTTGGTGAGAAATTGCTAACCCAAACAGTCCCTTAAGGCAACTTTGAGCTTATTTTTCAATAAGCTAAAGGATCCTTATGGACTTTTGGCTTATATCAATAAAATCCTTGACCTAAAAGCTACTTAAAACATCTTTTGAAAACTATTTTGAAAATTAAATGCTTAAACAAAAAGCTAGTTGAAAAACCTGATAATTCATTTTACTCTACTTTTGGTTATTGAATAAAAAGACAAAGTACTACTTTTAGACTTAAAAACAGATAAGCAAATAAGCCTTTTAAAATAAAATAAGCCCTAACCTGTCTAATATAGCTTATAATATACTTGTATTCCAAAAATTAAAAGCTAACTTTATCTTTAACCTACTGACTTTTAAGCTAAAAAGTGGCTAAAACTAGTCTAACTATCTGATGCATTTAACACTTAAGATTACCAAAACATAAATTCAAATGTGCAGAACTAAAAAACTTGTTTGATTATCATTTAACAACATTAAGAGCAGAATGAGTAACTGATTTAACTAAAGCAAGTTTGAGCTTAAAATGCTTATACAACTGAACTTATGCTAACAGACTTAAACAACTACACACTACTTTGATTAAAACTTGATTATTCCTAACAAATGTTTAAAATCCTAATCTTATAAACCTAATTTTTGAGATATAAATGCAATTCAAAGAACCAAATGGTTTCTAGCAGTACTAACTAAAGTTTGTACTGCTTGAACCAAACACCCCTTTAAAATGCCTATATCCATATTAAACTTATAAGATAAAGAGATTAAGCTCAAAATAGCAATACCAGATGATAATAAGCTATAAACAGACCTAATGAACAAGTTTTAATAATCAAATAAGCCAGAACAATAAGCTAATAGATTATGCAACTATTTTTGATTTTTCAATTGTTTTAAGATCAAATACATGAAAATTGAAATTTAAACTAATAAGAGAACTAGATGAGCAACAAACAACTATATTAAGAATCAATAAGCTACTCTAAGTAGAAACAAGCAATCAATAAGCAGAAATAATCATAAATTAAACAGAAAAAATAGAAAAGTAATTAAACTAAAATTTAAGTAAAGAGTTTGGTACCTCAGCCCTAGTTAAACAGGGACTATAAAAGTGCTCAAATAAGATTAATCTACTATCAAGCTTAAGTAATAATCTGAGAATAAGCCCCTATAAACCCTTCCTGAATTGGCTTATCTTCCTGGAGGGCTTATTCAATGAACTTTGAGACTGTGTAAGTGGAAACCTTATTCACTTTAAGCTTTCAGCTAAGCTTAAGTGAGTAAGCAGTAACTTATAAGTAGAAGAGCTTATGAGCTTATTTAAATGACTTTAGAAAACTTGATTGAACCAAAATGGAATTATGTAAAAACAGAATTTAAAAGACAGAATTGAAAGGAAATGAAATTTTATTAATAAAACTTAAAATTACATGACTTGAAAAGGAAATTACAATATTGAAAACATAATAAGCTAGAAAAATAAGCAATAAGCTATACTAGGCTACACCTACTCCTACTCCTAGTTGATTTTTATGAGTGAGTGAGGAGCTCTTTATATAGGCTGAAAGAGAAGCTTCTAGGTCTCATACACTCCAAATGATCTTAGCCTTTTAATCCTTGCAATCATTGGATCTTTAATCTTCACCGTTGGATAAATATGTGATCACCCGGATTGGCAGCGTGGCATTCCTTGTGTTGAGGCCATGTACTTCTTTTGCCTTGTTTTTAGTGTAAATTTCCCATCTAGGTATGTTTCTTTTGAGACCCGCGTGTAATCCCTTTGACAGAGCTAGCCAATCAAAGACATTTAATGATGTTTTTCTTTGCTGAGGTGTAGCTTAGTACTAAGAATCTTCTGATCACATTATTAATTGAAAGGGCGTGGGTTAATTGCATTTAATTTTAGCTAGGTAAAGTGGGGGAGACGGTGAACAGTAAAAACTATTTTTCCCGCCCCCCAAATGTTATACGTTTTGTGTTTGCCCCGAGAAATGGGTGTTTGACCTGGGCTTGGGTATAAAAATGAAATTGGGCCAGGGGTTATGATTTAGGTTTGGTTTAGGGATTTAAGGGTTTTAGTTATAAAGAGATAACGACCGTTAGTCTTTATAATTAAAAGACTAACAGTGTTAGGGTTTTAAGGACTTATTGTGAATTTGGTTTAACATTAAGGCTCATTTGGGTATTTTGAAGGTTTCTGTCTTTTGTGAGTTGACCATTGTTGACCGTGGTTGACTATTTGACCTTTTTGCTATCAGACTCCCGGCTCTTGTGCACTTTTTCCATTCTCGTGTTCGTGTTTGTCCAGTTTTGATCATTTTCTTGTGATTTTTGCAATAGCCGTACCTACACATCACAAATGACAAAACAAGCAATATACAAACATAATTTGCATAATTTGTTCATTTTAAGGCCATTTTTGGTATAAAAAGGATATGTGATTTCTCACATATCAGAACCCCTCATCAGCCTTCCCATCAAATTTTCCTAGGGGATCTAAGGTATTAAGAATAGTCACAGGACACCCAAAAAGTCTCATAAAACTTATACTAGGTGGTCTCCCATGTAATAGTTCATAAGGTGTCTTGTTGTGAGGCTTGGTCACTAAAACTCTATTCTGAACATAACAAGCAGTACTAACTGCTTCAGCCCAAGATGTAGTAGGTAAGAATGAATCTACTAGCATAGTCCTAACTGCCTCTATTAGTGTCCTATTATTTCTTTTAGCAATGCCATTTTGTTGTGGAGTTCTAGCAACACTAAACTCCCTCTTAATCTCTTTTATCCCACAGAACTGATTCATGTCATTATTTTCAAACTCAGTTCCATTGTCACATCTGATGATTTTAATCTTATGATTTATTTGGTTTTCTATGCCAGTAATAAAAGTTTTAAGGATCTCACTAGTCTCATCCTTAGTGGCCAAAAAGAAAACCCAACTAAACCTATTATAATAGTCGATTGTGCAACAAGCAATATGTCTTGTGATTGATACTCCTTATAGATGTTGGCCTAAATAAGTCCATATGTAACATTTGTAAGGGTTGGCTGATAGAGCTCACAAGCTTGGTCTTACAAGAGGCTTTGTGTTGCTTTCCCTTCTGATAAGCAACACAAGTATGGTTATTTTCAAATATCTTTGAAGGCAATCGTCTTACAAGGTTTCCCCTCACAAGTTTATTCATAGTTTTAAAGTTTATATGACCAAGCCTCCTATGCCATAAATTAGACTCATCTATTGTGGCCTTTGCAAATAAACAAGTCAAACCTCCTAAAGGAACAACATTCTTTAGCTCAAAACTGTACATGTTGTTCTGTCTAGGAACTTTAAGCACGACTTGACTTTCATCGAGTAGCTTAAAGTCAGGAGATAGAACAAGACATTTAGGCTTAGTGAAAAGAACACTATTTTTCTTGTCACACATTTGTGAGACAGAGAAAAGATTAAACTTAAGTTCCTTTACAAAGTATACATCTTCAAAGTCTAATTTCCCAGTCCTAATTTTACCTTTTCTAGTAATTTTCCTATTTGGGCATTTGTCCTCCAAATGCAACAAATCCACCATCAATCTCTTGATAATCTGTAAGAAAGGACTTGTTTCCAGTCATATGCCTAGAGCATCCACTGTCAAAAATCCCTTGATCTGTAAAGTATATTGTGGATTACCCTGCACTCAAATCAGAGAAATTTAGTTTCTCTTGGGGACCTAAGCCATTACTGACTTGAGTCTGCCTTGCTAGATCAACATAGTCAAATCTTTAAAATGTATGTGATCCACTATCTTTGGAGGTATGGTCAATAACATTTCCTGTTGGTCTCCAAATCCAGCATGCTGAGGACTTAACAGCATTCTCCCCATATCCCACAACAGTATTAACTACTGCTTTTGGCCAGCAGTAGTTACATTGTTAACCCTAGCAGTTTTAACTTTTCATTAAGATTATAGGTTTTAGCTGCTGATTTTTAGTTAAAAGCCCTTCTTACTGGTGAATGTGCTTTAAAATAAGAATATGTTTTGGGTAATGCATCATTCACTTTTGATTTAGTGGCAGTAGTGTTAACAGGCCTGGAAGTACTAATTGATGCTGCTGCTCTTAGAGAGTTTTGCTTAGCAGCATTAACTGGTACTTGTCCTAACTTTGTTGCAACTGCTGTTGGAACAAAATTCCTTTTAAGATGTGGGTGAGTCAATTTATTTTGGTGGTTCGCCCTCTGAACATTGTTCCATACTGGTCTATTTTCCCTTTGACCAGTAACCCTTCCCTTATTATTCAACACAGGTTTTTCTACCATTTTATTGTCATGAAAATCACAGTCTTTGATTAAATGGTTGAAACTCCCACATACAAAACAAGCTTTCTTTATAAACTTAAAACCATTCCCTAGTTTTTGAGTCACCATTCCATTCTAGTTTCTTTTATTACCTCTAGGACTTTGACCTTTCCTGGGATACTCTACTTGCTTATGTGTGTTTTCCTTATTAACAGATTTCACATTCTCATCAGATTTAACAAAATTGATTTTTGTAAACTTTGGTTTTGTCTGATCAGTTTTAGGTCTAAACACAATATCATTATCACTATCAGTGTCCCAATCTTCAATGATAGGATCACTAGGCCTAACAGTTTTAGGCTTTTCTACAATATCCTTACTAGTCTTAGATATACTAGTTTCACTCATTTTAGTCTTATAGACATAATCATCTAACTCAGCAAAGGATAAGTCAGGTCTTGATGGCATGTAGTACCTAGTGTAGGGAGGGGGAATTGCATAAAACCCTTTACCTGTTTTGAATCTATCATTTACTGGACTATCATCCACAACACTGGTCTCTGACTGTTAAACACACTATAAACCACTTCACTCTTATTTATTTGACTTTCATAACCAAGACTAGCTTTGTCTTTGGCACTTATTTGACTATTTATCAGTTTAGTTAGATTCTTTGATGATTCTTCAAAATTTTCTAGTTTAAGTGTCAAATCATCTCTCTTTTAAAGCTTCTTCTAACCGATTTTTAAGGTCTTTGATAAAGATATCTTTCACTTGGACATCATACTTTAAAAATGCAATATCTTCTTCATAAACAACTTCATTCTATTTATGAACAACTATCCTAGCTTCTAATGACTCTAATCCCATTTGATAACTTATAATTTCTAGATTAGATTTATTAAGAGCTACACGCTGTTGATCATACTGTTTTTGAAGAGTTTCATATGATTTTAAGCAATCTTTAGAGCAAGTATGTACCTCAGAGTCTGAACTTGATAAACTGAATGAACCTTGATGTTGGGGCTTCTATAACTTTATACTGCTGGTTTAACTTAGTACTGCCATGAGAAGACTTAGTATTGTCAAGCTTAGTTAATACTGTCAGTACAAATTATTTGTACTGCCAGTTAATTAGTACTGTTAGTTAGTATTGTTTGTTATATAGTTAGTACTGCTAAAGTGATATGCATGAGTTATATTAGGAATAGATATGCATGATCGCTTGACGCGTTTTGTAAGCCTATTAGGGTTTCCTTGGTGTATAAAAGGAACTCTAAGGAATAGTTCTAGATATCAAGTTTTCATATTAGTATTCATAATTTACATAGCAATCATAGTTAGTATTCATAGCTATTTTGTAATTCAAAATAATATTCAATATGTTAAAAGTTTAGTAAAGATCTTGTTTTTACTATTTCATTGTTCTTCTTAGTATTGCAAACTAGATTCTGCATAGTTTGTGATATTCTCAATCTTCGTTTCTACTATAGTTGTCTTGGATCTATCCAATATAACTAAGCTTTAACAAGCTAAGTAAGATCTGTCAAGAAGGGGATCAACAAGTGGTATCAGAGCTTGTTGAGAAACTCTGAGTAAGAAGAACACTATATCTACACAAGATCTCATAATAAAAAAGAAGATGGAATCACAGTCAGAAACTACCCAAATAGTGTCTGCACTAAAACTTCATATACATAAAATAGGAGACTATGATATATGGAGTATAACCCCCCCGACCATGACCTCAATCTCCTTCCACCCCAACACCCCCACCCTCGCATGTATTGCTTTTGGGAGGTTGTAGTGAATGGTAGATAGATACTCTGCTGCTGCATCAGCTAGTGCTTAAAGTCCATTCCTCTAAAACTTGTCAGAAAAAAGCTGGCAAGAAAGAATGAATTGAAAGCAAAAAGCACTCTATTGTTGGTCATTCCTGATGAGCACCTATCGAAGTTTCATGGAATCAAGGATGCAAAGACCTTATGGGAAGCAATCAAGACCAGGTTTAGAGGAAACAAAGAATCAAAGAAAATACAGACTATAATTCTGAAGCAGCAATATGAGAATTTTACTTCATCAAGATCTGAAGGACTGAATAAAACCTATGATAGGTTTCAGAAACTCATCAGCCAATAGGAAATTCATGTGTGAAGTTTATCTCCCAGGAAGATGAAATCTACAGTTGCTAAAGAAAGTCTACATCGCTTTCTGTACTAATATTGCCTTGATCATGCGTAACAAAGCTAATCTAGATGAGTTGAGCATGAACGATTTGTACAACAACTTGAAGGTGTATGAAGTTGAGATTAAAAACGAATCAAGCTCAAGCTCAAACTCTTAGAATGTGGCTTTTGTATCTTCAGATGATACTAGCAGTACTAATGAAGCAGTTAATACTACTCATGATGTTCCTGCTGCTAGGTCAAAGGGACAAGCTTCTTCCTCAACCTATGCTGATGATGTCATGTTTTCCTTCTTTGTTAATCAATCTAATAGTCTATAGTTAGACAATGAAGATCTAGAGCAGATTGGTATTGATGATCTTGAAGAGATGGATCTCAAATGGAAGGTGGCCATGCTTACCATGAGGGTGAAGAGATTCTTAAAGAAGACATGAACGAATCTGAATTTCAATGCTAAAGAAACTATTGGCTTTGATAAAACAAAGGTTGAATGTTACAACTGCCACAGGAAAGGTCACTTTGTTAGAGAATGCAGGGCACCAAGGAATTAGGGGAATAGAATTGGTGATGTTCCAAGAAGGATTATACCCGTAGAGACTCCTACAAATGCCTTGGTTGTTCAAGATGGGATAGGTGGTTATGATTGGAGCTTTTAGGCTGAAGAAGACATCTCAAACTTTGCTCTAATGGCATATACATCCCAAGATTCATCAAGTTCAAAATCTAAGGTACATACTTGCTCTAAAGATTGCTTAAGATCATATGAAACTCTTCAAAAATAGTATGATCAACAGCGTGATGCTCTTAAAAAATCTAATCTAGAAATTATTGGTTATCAATTAGGCTTTAGGAATCAGTAGAGAAGCTAGAATTGTAGTTCATCAAAAAAATGAAGCTATTTATGAGGAAGACAATTGCATTTAGAAAGATGATGTTAAGGTTAAGGAGATAATCTTAACAGAGCTTAAAAATCATGTTAGCAGAGCTTTAAGAGAAAAGATGATTTAAAACCTCATAAAATTAGAAAAAGTTTGAACATCATCTATGAGCTAACTTAAATGATAAAAAGTTCAAATAAGTGTTAGTCAAGTCTGGTGTTGGTTTTGATGTCAAATAAATGAAAAATGAATTGCTTTATTGATTGTAACTGAATAAAAGTGAAGTGTTTAAAAGTGCATCTGATAGTAGTGTGAATGAGATTGAAGAGGAAAATAATTAAGTAAATGATAGGTGTAAGAAGGTTAAAGGATATCATGCAGTTCCCCCTCCCTACCTTGGGACTACATGCCTTTAATACATGACTTATCCTTTGCAGGATTAGATGATTCTGTCTATAAGACTAATGTGAGTGAAACTATCTCTAGTGTGAAACCTTATAATCAATAGACGAATAACTGCATGTAAGTCTAAGTAGGATGAGTTGGAACAACTAATATGTTAGGCCTAGTGCTGGCTATCATGTTAGAGCTGGAATCTGTGAGTAGTGATAATGATTTTTTTGTTTATACTACTCTTGGGGGATCTTGTTTTGCCTCAAGTCCTCCCAAATGTTTATACCAGTTCAGGAATGTGTGCAAATCATGCTACATATTAACTATTAGAGTGTGCTATTTTGTGTGTCCAATTGACGATATACGTTACCTAGGACTTTCATCATTGAGATAGACAGTCACACGCACTGAACTCGTGTATGCTAAATCAATTTTGTTAAATCAAATGAAAATACTAGGAAATCTGTTATAGAACAACACACATATAGGCAAGTTGAAAACCTTAGGAAAAGTCAGAGTCCTAGGGTTGTTTAAAGAATTAGATGGAATAATGGATCAGATAGAAACTAGGGGATGGTTTGAGTTCAATACGAAAGCTTGTTTTTGTATGGGGAAGTCTTAACCAATTTAATAAAGGATGTAACTTTTATAAGAATAAATTGTGGAAAAATCTATGTTGAATAATAGGGGGAAGGGTGTTTATCCTGCCCCGCTCGCAAACATAGCGGAAGTAAAAACCATCTGTATGGAACCAGTTGTGCTCAGAGGGTGAATCACCACAAACAAATTGACTCACCCACTGTCCTTAAAGAATTTGTTTTCCAAGCAGTTGATAACAAGTCTGACTATTGCCAGTTAATGCTGCCCTAAGCACAGCTTCTCCAAAGAGCGTGCAACATCAATTGTACTACCACAGACTGTGTGTTAATATGCATGCACTTAAACAAAATTGAAATGCTAAATCACTCACAAATCCTCTTATTTTTAGCACATTCACTATTGAGAGCCGCTTTTAACCAAAGTCAGCAACTAAACTGCTAATATTTTAATAAAAAAGTTTATATTACTGAAGGTTAGTATCATGTAACTACTCCGCGTGAGACAGAAAGTGCGTAGTTAGTACTGGCTGAGGAGAAAAAAAGGGAAAATGATTGTTAAAGTCCTCAACATTCTGGATTTAGGAGACACTAACAGAAAAATAATTGGTCATATCTCTAAAAGACACATGGATCATACATGCCTAAAAGATTTGACTATGTTGCATCCTCAGGCAGGACTCAAGTCAATTAGTGATTGTTGGGTCCCAAGAGAAAAGTAATGTGTCTTTGTATTTTAAGTGTAGGAGTAATCCACGGACTATGCTTTTATAAGTATTCAAGTTTTGTTTTAATAGTACGATGCTCTAGCATCATGGACTAGGAACATCAGTCTACCTTATAGATTAATCAATACAGATTGTGGTGAGATCTCTGTGTATTTGCAGGAAGTCCTAAAAGAGGTAAAATTACTGAAAAAGGTAAAATTAGGACTGAGAAATTAGACTTTGAAGATGTATACTTTATAAAGGAACTTAAGTTTAATCTTTTCCTTGAGAGATCAATAAATGTTGTGACAGAATAACAGTGTTCTTGTGTCACTGAGCACTGAAGTGTGTCTGTTACTGTTTCTGTGTGTTCAAACGCTCTCCTGAGATCGACGAGTCGAGTTGCTTGCAACTTAAATGTTCGCAGACAGAACAACATGTACCTGTTGTCGCCTGCTCTACTTGATGAAAGTCAAGTCTTGCTTAAAGTTCCCAGACAGAACAACATGTACAGTTTTGATCTAAAGAATTTTGTTCCTTTAGGAGGTTTGACTTTTTTAATTGCAAAGGCTACAATAGATGAGTCTAATTTATGGCATATGAGGCTTGGTCATATAAACTTTTAAACTATGAACAAACTTGTGAGGGGAAACCTTGTTAGAGTCTTACCTTCAAAACTTTTTAAAAATGACCATTCTTATGTTGCTTGTCAGAAGGGAAAGCAACACAAAGCCTCTTGTAAGACCAAGCTTGTAAACTCTATCAACCATCCCTTATAAATGTTGCATATGGACTTATTTGGGCTAACATTTGTAAGGAGTATCAATCACAAGATATATTGCCTTGTTGTCACTAATGACTATAGAAGGTTTAGTTGGGTTTTCCTTTTGGCCACTAAGGATAGGACTAGTGGGATCCTTAAAACTTTTATAACTGGCATAGAAACCAAATAAATCATAATGTTAAAATATCAGATGTGACAATGGAACTGAGTTTAAAAATAATGACATGAATCAGTTCTGTGGGATGAAAGGGAATGTATCATTAAGCAGAAGTGGGTGAATGGTCAGGAAATCCCACTAAACCTCAACACACATCCATAACTGTATCACTATTTAATCTTGAACCAATCACTATTCTACCACAATCTTATCCCAAAAAGACTCAAAAACCTAGGAAAGCCAAAAGAACCACTGAGATATCTTAGTCTAGTGGACCTATTCACCTTGTTGCAAATGAGACTGCCTATAAGTAGTGGGAAAATAGAATGGAAAGGGCTGCCACTACTGCTTCTAGCTTAGAAGCAGAGTAGGACCATGGTAACATAAATATGACCCAATCCATAGCAACACTTAATGAATCATTTCCTTAGGGAACTAATTCAGGTAGTGGTCCTAGGTGCCAAGATACCATATTAGGGGGGGGTGCAGAAGCTTAAACTAGGTTTGAAGCTGCATCTAAATAGTCTAATGATCCACCTCTCTCAAGAGTTAACACACTTGGAAGTGGGGAGGACAACATAAAACTAATGGAATTGATGGAACATTGTACAAAACTGTTTGAATTGGTAAGAAAAAGAAAAAAGAGATATAGTAAGCTGAAAAACAGAAAGAGAGTTGTGTGATAAAAACAGAAAGAGTGAATTGGTGAGAAAAAGAAATGAGAGATTTAGTGAGCTAAAAAACAGAAAGAGAGATTGTGAGAATCTAAATTTATGATGGCAATGCTTGTTGGAACAGAATTAGAGTTGATACTGCTAGGCATAAACTTAACACTGCCAGTATTGTTAGTACTGCCAGGAATATCTTAATATTGATGGGTAAAGTTAATACGACTGGACTTAAAGTTAGCACTATTAGGCTAAAATTAGTACTGGTGAGTGACCGTTATTACTGTTTGTGGCATAACAGAATTTCCTTAATTAATTATAGCCATTGTGAAATTTCCGCCAACAACTTTGTCTATAAGTTTGACTAATTTGGAGAATTCATGATCTTTCTATAAAATCATAAGCTTTCTTCAAGATAAATATTCATTGAGTCGGTCAAATCAAAACCCTAAGCGCTCTCTATATAATCTCAATTAACTTTGCCAAGCTCACACACTCTTATATAAAAACATATCCCAGAACCCTAATCTAACTTCTCTCTATCAAATGGTGAATTTAGATTTCTGCGACAAGCACAACATGGTTGCCTACTTACAGAAGTCAGAAGGAAGTGAAGGATTTCATTAGATAATTGATTTTCTTACTACAAGTCACATTAGGTATGCCCTCACTGAAAGTCTAACTATCCATGTCTCTCTCATAGAATAGTTTTGGCAAACTGCTTCTGCAAGCACACTTGAGAATGAAGACATGGAAATCACTGCTATAATAGATGGGAAAGCCAAGGTTGCTTCTGAGGCATCTTTTAGAAGGCATCTCAAGTTAGAAGATTCTGATGGTATTAATACTTTGCCTACTTCAGAAATTTTTGAGCAACTTGCTCTAATGGGGTATGTGTCCAATTCTGATAACTTAACTTTTCAAAAGGGAAACTTTTCCCCTTAGTAGAAATTTTTGATTCATACCATCCTTCACTGTTTAAGTTCTAAGAAAACTACCTGGGAACAATTTAGTAGCAATATAGCAACTGCTATCATTTGCTTGGCCACAAACAGAACCTTTAATTTTTCCAAATTGATTTTTGAAGCCATGGTGAAAAACTTGGATAG
The DNA here is from genome assembly GCA_026074375.1 of Tanacetum coccineum. Taxonomy (NCBI): domain Eukaryota; kingdom Viridiplantae; phylum Streptophyta; class Magnoliopsida; order Asterales; family Asteraceae; genus Tanacetum; species Tanacetum coccineum. Next base: position 72,775 of record BQNB010002045.1, on the reverse strand, counting down.
TAAGACAAATTTTTTGATGAATCTAAGATTTATACAAATCTTTTTGAACAAGTACAAGAGATTGCTTCTACCTCATAAAAGACTTTATATTACTCCTACCCTTACACAAAAACTGTTTAGCAATATGAAAAGAGCTTCCAAGGGATATACTGGGGTGGACACTCCATTGTCTCAATCAATGCTTGTTCAGGGTCAGGTTTTACAGGGTAAAGGATCAACAATCCTAGTTGAGTCCCATCACAAACCTATCAGTGCTCCATCCACCTTACAACCACCAACTTCACCACCCTCTATGCAAATAATCTATGTTGCTGAAGAAACTGCTACCATATCCTATGATTTACCTCTCCTAAGAGTTTACTTAATTGGAAGTGATGAGGGCAGTATGACATTTAATGAATTGACGGTTCTTTGTACCACATTATACAAGAAAGTGGAGACTTTGGAATCCGACTTAAAGCAGACCAAACTGACATATGGTGCTGTTTACACTAAGCTCATCATGAAAGTAAAGAAGTTGGAGCACAAAGTAAAGTCAAGCAAAGCTAGAAGAAGGGTCAGACTTGTTGTTTTAGAAGATGAAGATGAGTTTGAGGATCCTTCCAAACAGAGGAGGAAGATTTCTCAGATTAATGAAGATGAGGGAATTACTCTAGTACAGATGAGTACACAGACTCAGGGGAGGCATGAGCATGATTTTGAGGAATCTAATTTTGAGTTTATTACTTTTGAAGAAGATTATACTGTTGAGCCTGATATTAGTATTGCTAATGTACCAGTTAGTACTGCCAGCCTGAAGTTAAAACTGCTGCTAAAAGTTTAGTGTATATCAGAAGAAGTGCAAAAAAAAGAAAAGATAAAGGCAAAGCTATTATGAAAGAAGCTGAACCTGTTTAGAAGAAGACAAAGCTGCAACTAGAACAAGAAAGAATTAGGTTGGAAGAAGCTCTGAGATTGCAAGAACAACTTAATGAAGAATAAAGGCAAAGGATAGCCAGAGTTCATGAAGAAGCTAGCACTTTCAATGCTGAAGAATAGGATAACATACAAGCTTAAATTGAAGCTGATGAAGAGTTAGCACACAGGTTACAAGCACAAGCAAGAGAAAGATACTCTAAAGCTGACAAGGCAAGATTACTTGTTGGGTCTTAAAAGACTTCATGGATTCTTAGAAGTTACTGCTGCTTAGTGCTGCTGGTGGAAAGATTACGACTGTTTGAAGACTTTCTACTGTCAAGAGGATAAAGACGCGTTAAAGAGATAAAGATTGTGTGGAGAACAAGAATACGTGTGAAGATAAGTGTTGAAGTATTTTTGTACAAGATATATATGTATTTATTTAGAAGATTACGTTTATGTTTAGAAAAGATTGAGATATCTTAGGAATATATTGTAAGCCGACTAGGACTCCTTAGTCTATAAAAGGAGGCTTTAGGGCATTAGTTGAACATATCTCAATAACATATCTTCACAAATACACATACACAGATCCATAGATTAAGAGTCTTGTAAGCTTCAAGGTTGTAACCCTAGTACTACATAGAGTACTCGTATTATTATCATTAATAATATTGAAGCGTTTTGTTACATCTCTATTGTCATTCATATCAACTATTATTTCATTGATATATCTTCTAGATATTAAAGAGTAGATTCTGCATACTCTTTGATATACACACAAGGTTTCTGCTATTGTTATTTTGGATTTATCTAAGGTAACATATTCTTTACAAGGTAAGGAATCGATCTAGGATTGGGATCAACAAGTGGTATCAGAGCTTGTGCTTTGAGAAACTTTGATCTAGAATATATCATCAAGAAGAACTTTATACTCACAAGGAAGAGATGGCTCCTATGGATTCTTCAGACTCTGAGGTAAAAACTTGTTCAAAAACCTGTCTGAAAAACTATGAATCTCTTAAGAAACAATATGATGACCTGCTTGCTAAACAACTTCAAACTAAATTTGAGTCAGCTACTTATAAAAGAGGACTAGATACTGTTGAAGCACAACTAGTCACATATAGGAAAAATGAGGTTCTTTTTAGTGAAGAAGTTGTTGTTCTTAAAAGAGATGTAGAATTCAAACAATATGAAATTAATAAACTTAAAGCAGAGTTTGAAAAACTTAAGCAAGCAAAGGATGGCATTGATTTTAAAATTGAAAATTTTGATAAGGCCTCAAAAGACTTAAATTAGTTGTTAGGAAGTCAGATAACTAACAAGAGTAAAAAGGGTTTTGGATATTGTGCAGTTCTTTCACCTCATCCTTTAATCTACAATAGACCTAAGAAACTAGATATGTCTTATTCTGGTCTTGATGAATTCAAAGAGCCTGAATTCAAAGGCTATGGTCCTGAAAATAGTAACAAAGAGTCTAATACTGTTAAGGAATCAGATAATTCTAAGGAGGATTCTTATAAGTCTTTGGTAAAAGAACTAGAATCACATGTCAAAAGTAGTTTTGTTAAAGACTATGGATGTAACACTAGTAAGAAAGTTAGTGAAGTAGAACCTAAGAAAGTTAGGGAGAATAATGATGCTCCAATTATTGAGGATTAGGTGTCAGATGATGAGGAACAAGATGAGTCAATAATTAAGCCTGAAAAGAAAACTATTACTCCTACTGCTGCTAAAATAGAAAAACCAGTTAGAAAGTCAGTTAGGTATGCAGAGATGTATAGATCACAAAGGCCTAGAGGGAATCAAAGAAATTGGAATGGTCAGAAGTCCAATCAACTAGGTAGTGAATTTTTGATGTATAACAAGGCTTGTTTTAATTGTGGGAGATTTAGTCATGTGCAGAGAAATTATACTTACCATCAAAAGAAATAGGTGGTAAGCGGGAACAATTACAACAGGGTGGATAATTACTATTATGCCAAGACCTCACACTATAGAACCCACAAAAATGTGACTCCAAGAGCAGTTTTACTGAGAACAGGCCTAAAACCTCTTAGTACTGCTAAGCCAGTTTATACTGCTCACCCAAAACCAACAGTGCATTGTGCTAGACCAAAAACTCATTTTTTTCAAATCAGCACAATCTACTGTCCAAAGGCCCTTTTATAAGAAACCAACATTAACTAACAGGCATTTTAATCATAAGGTTAATATTGTTAGGCATAGAATAGTTAATACTGCTAGGTCATACAGAACACCTGTTAATACTGTTAGGCCTAGAGTAATTAATACTGCTAGGCAAAATAGAACATCAGTTAATGCTGCCAGGGCAAATAGGTTCAATGCTGTTAAGCCCTCAGCATGTTGGGTTTGGAGGCCTATCAAACCCAATAGTGCATCAATCACTTTGAACAGATATAACTATATTGATGCACGGGGCAGATCCAAGTCAGTAATGGCTTGGGTCCCAAAAGAAATCTAATTTCTTTATTCTTTTGTGCAGGGCAAGCCACAACATGATGATAAAGGATTTGTTGACAGTGGATGCTCAAGGCACATGACTGGTAACATAGCTTATCTCTCTGATTTCAAGCAGTTTGATGGAGGTTATGTTGCATTTGGAGGAGGTGCATATGGTGGTAAAATTACTGGTAAAGGTACTCTTAAGACTGCTAATCTTGATTTTGAAGATGTATACTTTGTCAATGAGTTAAAATTCAATCTTTTTAGTGTCTCACAGATGTGTGACAAAAAGAACTATGTCCTTTTTACAGATACTGAATGTCTTGTCTTGTCTCTAAATTTTAAGTTGCCTGATGAAAATCATATACTTCTTAAAGTTCCTAGAAAGGACAATATGTACAGTTTTGATATGAAGAACATTGTTCCTAAAGAAAGTTTGACTTGTCTTGTTGCAAAGGCTACATTAGATGAATCAATGCTTTGGCACAGAAGACTTGGTCATATTAATTTTAAAAACATAAATAAGCTTGTCAAGGATAATCTAGTAAGAGGACTGCCTATAAAACGTTTTGAAAATGACCAAACCTGTGTTGCTTGTCTTAAAGGGAAGCAACACAGAGCTTCTTGTAAGTCCAAAGTTCTGAATCCTATTACTAAGCCTTTGTTTATGCTACATATGGATTTGTTTGGTCCAACCTTTGTGAGTAGCTTGATGCATAAGAAGTATTGCTTAGTAGTCACTGATGATTATAGTAGATTTACATGGGTTTTCTTTTTAACAACTAAGGATGAAACCAGTGAGATCCTTAAGCGCTTTATCAAAGAAATAGAAAACCTAGTGGATAAGAAAGTAAAAATAATCAGAAGTGATAATGGAACAGAGTTTAAGAACAAAGTTATGGATGATTTTTGCAGAGAAAAAGGTATTAAGAGAGAATATAGTGTAGCTAGGACTCCTCAGCAAAATGGTGTTGCTGAGAGGAGGAATAGGACACTCATTGAGGCTGCTAGAACAATGTTAGCTGACTCTAAGTTACCTACCACATTTTGGGCAGAAGCAGTTTCTACTGCTTGTTATGTACAAAATAGGGTTTTAGTAGTTAAGCCTCATAACAAGACACCTTATGAACTTTTTAGAGGTTTTAAACCAGCTCTAAGTTTTATGAGACCATTTGGTTGTCATGTTACTATTCTTAATACTTTGGATAGTTTAGGCAAGTTTGATGGCAAAAGTGATGAAGGTTTCTTTGTTGGATATACTCAGTTGGAGTAGTAAAGATTTTAGGGTTTACAATACAAGACCAAAAGAAAAGATGCAAGATCTTCTGGTCGATCTCAAGGATTAATGCAAAGCAGTTTGTGCAAAAGGTTCGATTATACTTTGTGATGCTGCTTGTTATATTAGTGCTGCCAAGGAAGTAACTTACTGCTGCCAAGGTATATTAATACAGCAGTTGCTCGTGGGTTTATATATCAGACATGGTTGTTGCTGCTTATGATTAATCGTGTTCAATAATAGAAGGAATGTTATTATATGGAGTCAAAGAGATATGTTATAAAGAAAGAAGATATGGTCGTGATAAAGGTACTGAATAATAGTAACAGCTATGGAATGTTTGTTTATATGTTAATACTGTTCAAAATAGTTTTATGCTATTAGGGTTTTGACAAGTTAGTTAATACTGTTTGTGGTACAAGAAAGAATTAATGTTGCCAAGTTTATTGATACTACTGTTTGAGTACATGCTGTTACGTGAAGACTACTTATGCTTGAGCTTATATGGGTTAAAACTATTGAGTTGGGCTCAAAGTATACATTAGTGTTGCCTTTAACGTGATTAATACTGTTCGTCAAGTGAGTATATTAGTACTATTTGGGCCTAAGAAAAAGTTAAAACTGTTCGAGCAATGAAGGTGTAGGATCGTTTAATTCATAACACGGTGATGATTCTTGTGATTGGGCTAGTTTCTAGAGAGAGAAACACATAGAGAGATTTTCTAGAGAGAGAAAGTGTATGTGTTAAAGTGAAAATGATTATTGACTAGCTTGCCTCTTCCAAAGTTGGAAGAGGCTTATATAGTTTTTACAAAATACCGGGTATTAGTACCCGGCTTAAAACCGAAAGACATACGATTAACTATTAAACTACGAACTATTATAAACAATAAATATACGGGGTGACCGAGTCTTTTACTCATATCTAACAATCTCCCCCTAAGGGAGGTCACCCTTGAAAACACTAGACTTAAGCTCTTACAGCTTGCAGTCTTTTGATTCTTCATGTTACATCTAGTACTTTGTTGTAGTGATCTTTAGATAACAATTGAGCTTGTTCACTTTGACTTGTTTTGATTTTGATCATGAGCTTTCTTGAGATCATCAGCCAAACTTAATCTCTCATCATCTAGTAATTTATTGCCATCTTGTGCACTTGTGAAGAAGAATATGATATCAGAGTTTGCGGAAGCTTTGACACCTTTATGAGATCTTTCATAACTTCATAACAAGTGTAGGTCGTGTCTGAGCATTCGGTTATTAACTTGACATTACTGGAACTGGGTATCTCCATCTCCATCTCCATCTTTAAATGATCCTGTAATGAAACAGTTAGCAATAAAGAGAAAATTGATTTGAAAAATCAGTCTAAGTGTTAATTATGAAAATATTTTGTAACACTTCGATAGTTTTGATTGGTTGTCAAATGTTCAATAACCGTCAATTCTTATGCTGGAACAAGTTTGATTCACGTAGAATCGCACCATCGTTTCTTTCCAGTTGACACAAGTTTGATTCTTGTAGAATCGCACAAGTCACCTACCTAGAGCTTGTTTGATGTAGGCTCTAGCAGGATTTCCATCTTCATAGTGAATACCTTCGTATCACTCGGATGTTCTGGCAATATCACAAGGATAATGCGTAGGACTCTTAAGATAACCTTGTTTCCACAGTGTGTGAAAGACAAGATAAATGGAAATGTGTCCTAACGAGATTAATTGATGATATCTTGGCTCTAGACTCGAAAGTGCGCTTTGATATTAGTGATCGGAGGCTGGAGCTGACTGCCACCTTTTCAATACCGACTTACTCAGAGTGAGTGAGTCAGTAGATCACATGTTTAGTCTTCGTGAGAAATGAAACAGAAATATTTTGAGAGATTCTGAGTGGCTTGGGAGGGTTGTGCATTGCATCACTGGGTCCATGATGTCGTTTTCAATGTCAGCAATCAACTTGTGATTCTGACAGCATATGTATTGACCCGGTTTCTGCCTTAAGTGTATGGAGGGCTTCTTTCTTTACACCCTTTATCTGTACAATTCTTTTTCATTCCTCAACCCCTTCAGTGCTTACCGAGACTTCATGACTAGCACCTTGTTGGGTATATTCTAGTACTAGCTCCATCTCAGTCGGCACTATTCCCTTGTTCTCACATTTACTCCTTTTAATCATACCTAAGGACTTCTGTACTAACTAGTGGATTGTCCCTGGGTAGATCCCTCCGGTTCTGGCAGGATCATAGGAACGAGTACCTAACCTTACCATCCTTATAACTTCGATAAAAGTAAATACATGGTCAGTCTTTTGGTACAGTTCACCTTGCCATAAAATCACTGTTGAAAAACTCAATCAGGAACTTATGATATAACTATCAAAGTGTTTAGTACCCGATTGTTTTTGTATTTCAGAAAAGCTCCCCCTCAACATGTGCATCGGTATTCGAAACTGTTTAGCACATGATGGTGGAGTATACACTTGAGTAATATGATCACATTACATATTTTTAATCACATTTTCTCCCCTTATCAAAAATTTCAAACCCTTTGACATTTTGGATATCACTTGATTTAAATATGTTATAAAATTAGGAGAAAAGTTTGCCTATTATTCACAAGCCGTGTTTGGAACATATTAATGCTCCCCCTCAATCGTTGAGGGTATGTGTTAGTGTCAGATATGATAATTTTGAAAGATTTTTTCACCAACAATTACATTCCTAGGAATTGAAGAATATGATGTGTTTTCTATTGTCTATGAGCCCGTACTGAATCATTTTACACTATTAGCAAGAAAGAGAAAAGGGTGATGAGACCTTCAGAGATACATAAGTTTTGTGATGCAACACTGAGAAGAACGCTTGAAGGTCTAAAGAGTTATTATAATGATGTCAAGTATGGCTATGTGCCAAAAGAACTCACAAATGATGAAGTTGAGTTTTTTAAGTTGTTTGAAGAAGAGATTGAAGTTCGATTGAATTATCGAGATCAAATGAGAAGATGGGAGATGTACGTGAATGGAAGACCACTTGGACCAAAGGAAGGGAACGCCAGGAATAATAACCTTAGGGGGAGATTTTAAGGTTATGGAAAGTGTTGATGTTGTGGTTTTATTTCTATTTTTTTATTAGACTTTATTTTGTTTAGTTTAAATTAGTTGTATAAGGTTTATTAGGCTTTGAAGTAAGAAATAGCATAATACCAAAGTCTAGGGACATAGTATTGACTAGTTTGGCAATATAAGGAAGGGGAGCTATCCATACCTTTGCTCCCCAATATAAAATTAGCCCTCTAATTTCATTAGAGGTGATGCCCTTTTAATTAACTCTCATTTTCTCCATAATAAGATTTGAAATTTCCCCTTTACTTGCCCTAATTCTCTTAATCCATTAAAGGTTGATTGTTTGTATTCCAAGATTCATGTGTACCTATAGGTATTCTATCAATAGGTACACGCAAATCCTTTTGTACAAAGATTGAAGGCCAATCTATGGAAGATACCATAAGAAAATTCTGTGTAAATCAACAAAGAGTCACAAACGAAAATTCCAATTTGATAAAGAAATCCAGCCACGACAGATGCAGCCATAAGGAACCAAGGAGCATCAATCAAAACTTTAGAAATACACATCGGGGGAAATGAGCATGGTATCTACTGGAAAGAGTATTTGGAAGCATACCAAGGCTTATATCGAATCGAACCAGAGAGACCACGTCAATTCAATTCTTAACCACTATTAGAAGCTGATTCATAACTCGATACGTGTATTGATTCATGCCCAATAGCCGTATCAACTGGACAGAACAGTACCTGTTATACAAAGTCAAGGAAAATAACGGTTCCCTTTTAAGTCGTTAGGGATAATAGTTAGCTGTGAAGAAAGAAGAGGGGAACTATGGACCAAAATTCACGTAAGCTTATGGAGCTTCACATATCAATAACGTCATACCTTGAAAGGAGAAAGACCAAGGGTGTTTCACTTTACCTTGCTTTATTTATAATACTTGCTTTCATAATGCCCTTGTTCACTTAGGAGCTATCGTTAGTGTTATGCCTCTCTCGACCTACCTTAACTTAGGATTAGGCGAATTAGCTCATACTAAGCTGACAATTGAATTAGCAGACATGACAATGAAATATCCAAAAGGAATAGCTAAAAACGTGCTAGTAGGTATTGGTAATTGGTAAATTTGTTTTCCTAGTAGACTTTATAATTCTAGCTATGCCCGAGGATATCAAATTGCCCTTGATCCTCAGAAGACCATTTTTGTCTACCACCCGTGCTAAGATTGATGTTTACAAATGAAAGATTACTTTGAGGATTGGGGAAGAAAGGATTATTTTCTAAAGTGTTAAACCTGCTAGTAGTTTAATTAAGAGGGTCTACACACTAAGTTTAAGAGAAAGAATGGAGCTTGATTTAGAAGCTAGGCTTATAGGAGAGACTTTGGTGATTAATAGATCATTAGAACCTTTGAATGGATATTTCATCGAATTAAATGATCTAAATGAACCATTTGAGCTTAGGAGAAATCAAGGTGATGATTTGATGCCCACCATTGAGGAAGGTGGGGTAATTGAGGAATTTAGAACTAGGGATCATGAACTTGATACTGGAATTGATGATTACCCTAGTTATTGCGACTATAATAAGAAGATCCATATAGATTATGCTCATAACTTAAAGTTTTCATGCATGACAGGATTTGAATTTGCGTACGCTAACTTCTTCCCATTATTGTATGTCAATGTGATGTCCAAAAGGTTTCATAATTCCATAATGAAAGATAAGATGGTGTGCAAAGGGAATAATGTTATAGGAGCTTTAATGAATGTGCCTATTTTTGTTGGAACATTTTATGTTATGACGGATTTTGTAGTTTTGGAAAATATAGATGCTTATCGTGATGAAGGAATGAGCGATGTTATTTTTGGCGAACCATTTTTAAGAGAAGTTAGAACTAAAGCAAGACGGTTTGATGGGATGATTACCATTTGAAATGGTAATGATGAAGTAACTTACCAAATGAAGCGATCACATCCAAGGTTTAAACACCAAACCAATGTACAATGCAACAAGATCCCACCATTACTGAAGGTAAGTGATGAGGATAAGAAGAATGGAATCTCATATCCATACCAAAAGCTTAAGGGGTTCTACAAAGGAGTCTTAAACTTAGGACCCGATTACATTCGAAATGCGAAGATGGAAGAATGGCTCACACGCGGGTACATTAGCGTGCATGAGATGGAATGGTGAAAAGAAGCTGGAAGACAAGTCTAACTTAAAGACTTCGCTGTAAACAAAAGTGCTTCCCGGGAGACAACCCGGAATGTTATTTATTATTTATTGAGTCTGTTTTTCCAGACATCAATACGGCATATTGATTGTCTGGACGTTATAAGTCTTTACTTTTTTATGCATTTTAAAAACATTATTGTCAGTTCTGGCAATACGGCATATTCATGCACATGATACGGCGTATTTGTAACATTTCTCATTTTCAGGTTATTTTCAACTTTAATAAATTCCATTATTTATTTTTAGAGTTTTACGCGAAGAAACTTTCCTTTGATGAAGTCAAGAAGTTATTTGAGACCACAATGAAGAGGGTAAATATTTTTACTCAAATGAAGAGTGATGATACAGTTCCTAAAGTTATAGTTGGAAGTTCAAAGAGAGATGCTGAACAAGAACTTAATCATGGATGTTCAAAGAGACAAAAGATAGGAGAAGGCTCAGAACCAGCTAAAGAATCAAAAGATAAATTTTCTCAAGAACAACTACAACAGCTAATGATCATAGTTCCAGAAGAAGGGATGAATGTTGAAGCCTTACAAACCAAATACCCAATCATTGACTGGGAAGTTTACACTAGCAAGACTAAGGAAAGAGATATATTATTAGAAGATCATCTTAAGTAGTTCTCACATAGAGGTATATCAGTTCTTGAGATATGCCTAAAGAAATTTTAACATTGGATGATCTAGTAAACTATGGAGTATAGTTTAGAAAGATTTAACCTCAAAAAAGAAACCTAATAATGATAAAGAAAGAGAACTTTAGGTAGAGTTGAAGAGGTTGTTTAAACCAGATGATGTGACTCTATGGAAAGCTTCAATGGTATATGCTGATCTTTAAAAATGGATGGTTATATGATACATGTGGATATTTCCTAGTATTTTCATCTGATTTAACAAAATTGATTTTAGCATAACTAGGTTTATTTTGTTCAAATGAAGGTCTAATCCCACAATCATCATCACTATCAGACTTCCACTCTTTAATGATAGGAGCACTAGGCCTAACATCTTTAGGTTGTTCCAAACTATCCTTACTAGACTTAGATGCAGTTGATTCAATTCTAGGCACACTAGAGATAGTTTCACTCACACTAGTCTAATAGATAGAATCATCTAATCCAGCAAAGGATAAGTCAGGTCTTGAGGGCAAGTAGTTCCCAGTGTAGGGAGGGGGAACTGCATGATATCCCTCAATCTTCTTAAACCTATCATTTACTTGATTATTTTCCCCTTCAATCTCATCCATACTACTATCAGATGCACTTTCAAATACTTCACTTTTATTCAGATGACAATCATGCAATTCATTTTCATTCATTTGACTGTCAAAACCAACACCAGACTTGTTATTAACAGTTATTTGACTGTTTATTAGTTTAGTTAGCTTCATAGATAATGTTTCAAACTTTTCTAATTTTAGTTTTAAATCATCTTTTTCTCTTAAAGCCTCTGCTAACTGATTTTTAAGCTCTGTTATAGAATTATCTCTCACCTTAACATCATATTTCAAGAATGCAATGTCTTCCTCATAAACAGCTTCATTTTTTTGATGAACAACAATTCTAGCTTCTAATGATTCTAAGCCTAATTGATAACCAATAATTTCTAGATTAGATTTTTTAAGAGCATCACGTTGTTGATCATACTGTTTTTGAAGAATTTCATACGATTTTAAGCAATCTTTAGAGCAAGTATGTACCTTAGAGTCTGAACTTGATGAATTTGATGAACCTTGGGATGTATAGGCCATTAGAGCAAAGTTTGTGATGTCTTCTTCAGCCTGAAAGCTCCAATCATAACCACCTATCCCATCTTGAACAACCAAGGCATTTGCAGGAGTCTCTACTGGTACAATCCTTCTTGGAGCATCTCCATTTCTATTCCTCTTATTCCTTGGTACCCTGCATTCTCTAGCAAAGTGACCTCTCCTGTGGCAGTTGTAACATTCAACCTTTGTCTTATCAAATCCAACAGTTTCTTTGCCATTGAAATTCAGATTCCTTCATGTCTTCTTTAAGAATCTCTTCACCCTCATGGTAAGCATGACCACCTGCCATTTGAGATCCATCTCTTCAAGATCATCAATATCAATCTGCTCTAGATCTTCATTGTCCAATTACGGACTATTAGATTGATTAGCAAAGAAGGAAAACATGACATCATCAGCATAGGTTGAGGAAGAAGCTTGTCCCTTTGACCTAGCAGTAGGAACATCATAAGCAGTATTAACTGCTTCATTAGTACTGCTAGTATCATCTGAATATACAAAAGCCACATTCTGAGAGTTTGAGCTTGAGCTTGATTGGCTTTTAATCTCAGCTTCATACACCTTCAAGTTGTTGTACAAATCGTCCATGCTCAACTCATCTAGATCAGCTTTGTTACGCATGATCAAGGCATTATTGTTCCAAGATGATGGTAGACTTCTTAGCAACTTAAGATTTGTATCTTCCTGGGAGATAATTTCACCATGAATTTCCAATTGGCTGATGAGTTTCTAAAACCTATCATAGGTTTTATCCAGTCCTTCAGATCTTGATGCAGTAAAATTCTCATATTGCTGTTTCAGAATGGTTTTTTGCATTTTCTTTGATTCTTTGTTGCTTCCAAACCTGGCCTTGATTGCTTCCCATAAGGTCTTTGCATACTTGATTCCATGAAACTTCAATAGGTGCTCATCAGGAATGGCCAACAACAGAGTGCTTTTTGCTTTTAATTCATTCTTTCTTGCTAGCATTTGTTCAGCAGTTTTGGAAGGAATGAGACCTTCAGTACTAGCTGATGCAATTGCAGGTGCATCACCATTCATAATAACCTCCCAAAGAGCATAACCAGTGTGAGTAAGATATTACTCCATTCTCATGCTCCATAGATCATAGTCTCCTATTTTGAGTATAGGAAGTTTTAGTGCAGATATTGTTTGGGTAGTTTCTGACTGTGATTCCATCTTCTCTTTGATTATAAGATCTTGTGTAGATATATTGTTCTTCTTATTCAGAGTTTCTCAACAATCTCTGATACCACTTGTTGATGCTTTTGTTCAGCAGTTTTAGGTGGAATAGGACCTTCAGTACTAGCACTAGCTGATGTAATAGCAGGTGCATCACCATTCAGAATAACCTCCCAAAGAGCATTATCAGTGTGAGTAAGATATTGCTCCATTCTCATGCTCCAGAGATCATAGTCTCTAGTTTTGAGTACTGGAAGTTTTAGTGCAGACACTGTTGGGGTAGTTTCTGATTGTGACTCCATCTTCTCTTTGAATATGAGATCTTGTATAGATGTAGTGTTCTTCTTATTCAATGTTTCTCAACAAACTCTGATACCACTTGTTGATCCCTTTTAAACAGATCTTACTTAGCTTGTTAAAGCTTAGTTGTGTTGGATAGATCCAAAACAACTATAGTAGAAACTAAGATTGAGAATATCACAAACTATGTGAAACAGTTTTGCAATACTAAGAAGAACAATAAAACAGTAAACAAAATTTTACTAAACTTTCAGCCTTAATATGAAACGATCACTCTGAATAGTGATAGGGTTACACAATAACCTTGAAGCTATGAATATCAAAGATGTAATCATAACATTATGCCCTAGGACCTCCTTTTATACACCAAGGAGTCCTACAAGGCTTACAATACTTTCCTAACTTATCATGAACTTTTCTATAAACAAACATAATCTCCTAAACAAATAAGTTATACATATCTTCTTTACAAATAACTAATACTTATCTTCGCAAGTATTCTTGTTCTCCAATCAATCTTTGATCTCATCTTTGTCAACATAATCCTTCCAGCAGTAGTAATCACCCAGTAGTTGTAACTCAGCACAAGCAGTATTAACCACTTAGAAGTTTACTCTAGCAGTAATAACATACACTAGCAGTACTAACTCTTTTGAACGAGCAGTAGTAACTACTTAGTAATATTTCATCATTCAATCTCTGAGCATTCATAACTTCAGATTAGCATAGAAACTTTAGCTAACGAGTACTAATATATACTAACAGTAGTAACTTTTACACTACCAGTACTAACTACTTAGCATAATTTTCATTAGTATTACCAGCAGCACTAAGTTATGCTTGACAGTCATTAATATTCTACCGTGATCATAGTAACATCTAAAATCATCTTGAAGTCTTATAATCCTAATAAAAGTATATACTTAGCAACTTTCACATAAGTGTTTTCGGGATTCTTCTCTTTCACTACGGTGTGTGTAATAAATTATAACATATGGGGGAAACGGAAAATCAACACTCATTACCTGTCATAGCATATAAATTACCATAAGCTGGGTAAAGGATCAAACCTCCACCGCTAGGTGCAAGCATTATTCATTACTATCTAACAGGTCTTTTAAAGGGTTGTGGGGTGTAGGTGTAAGATAACATATAATGGAAACGGAAATGGATGGGATACATTTGGGTGTGCTATATGGTGAATTTTGAATGTGAAGGGTTAGCTAATTATTTACAGGAATACACTTTGGTTTGGTTGCTAAGCCAAGACTCGGACGGAGATATACAAACTTTACACAACTCTACATCAATCTCTTTCTTTTTCTTTTCTATTTTTTTAATAACATAATACATCACATGGGGTTTATAACACGTACCCCTACATTGAGCTTTTACATGCTTGATATTTACAATCTAACTAATGACCCGATTTGAGGTGGATCAAAATAACAATGAGATCATTTGACAAATATATGGGGGTATGGACTTAACTTTTCTTCCCTATTCTTCTGCGAAATAAATACTACCATGAATCCCAATCGTCCCAAAACTGTATTTACATACAGGTTTAATAATCTAGAATCCACCAAAAAAATATGAGAACCATGAAAAAGGATAGGCTTGGAGGGTTGTACTAGAGGTATCCTACTCTAAAGATGAGTGCATGGCAAGGGTGTGGGATAGTTATATGAGCGAGGTGACCATAATAACACATACAGGTTTAAAACATGGGTTAATCCTAATGCCTCCTATCAAGTAAATCCTAATACTCACTATGCGGTCTTAGGATGTATCACAATAACAAGTTCTAGAATTTAGTATGCTACCGATACACTCTCATAATCCAAAAGTAACCGATACCAATGTTCCAGAAAAGGCGATAAAACCACGCAGTCACATCTGTAATGACGGAATAGACACACATGATAGCTCACTCCTTAACTTGAACAAGCTAAAGGTATAATATCTAAGGGTGAACCTCACATTGTGAGGGTGGAATTTTGAGGGTTTTTGTGCTAGTCATATAAATTCTTGTCCATGAGACGCTATTAATACTTGGTTTTCATCGGTATGTGTCATAAAAAATTTTAAATTTGGGTAAAAATCACCTGTTATGCTATGTTTCGATATATTACCCATCATTTTAAGGATAAAGAAAATGGCAAATGAAAGAATAGTTTCTAAGGCTTATTTTCCCCCTACACTTAAGTTGAACATTATCCCTAATGTTCTATAGAAGTACCCATGAAAACGAATAAAGGGAAAAGAAACTAGTACTCCCCTGGTTTGCTCAATAATGGGGAAGAAACATGCGATAAGTGGTTAAATCGTCCTCCAAGAATCATCAAATGAAACTTCCTAAGAACTTCCAAGCTTCTTCTCATCAAATATAACATGTAATTAAAGACAAAGACAACTACACCAAGCATAAAATGTGCGATAGACAAATATACAATATGAATTTAGGGTTCGACTCGATAAAGCAGTAAAGATAGGATGAGAGAATTGTTAAACTCATTAGGTTTTGCAGGTTTATAACAGAAGAATACATATTTTAAATGTTATGCAAGTTTTATATTAAAAAATAATTTTTTTTTTTAAGTTTTATGGACCTGGGCGTTTGACGCCGTCAGGGTTTTTGTGACCCCGTCACAGGTGTCATGGTGACAGCATCGCGTGTAAATCGTGATGCCATTTCCACGTTCTGTGAAAACGAAATTTATGTTTTTGATAAGAAGTTTCTTGCACTTGATTCCATAAGTTAATTCCTGTACAAAAGGCTGCATAAAACCTGAGATTTAACAATTTAATTATATGACACGAATTAATCTAAACAATTTATTTAACATGTTTGAACTTGGTTCAAAAACCAGATAAATTCCCCTACACTTATTGTTTGCAAAATACCTTTGATTGAAATTAAGACGAGGTTAAAGACAAACAAAGCATGATTACAAGATAGTTCAAACATAGTAAAACAAACGATAAAGAATTATAACACTCATGACACTCCTAATTGCGGGAAAAGTAAATTGGGTTGCCTCCCAAAAAGCGCTTATTTTTGTTCGAGTCACGAGCCTGACTCTACCCTTATTTAACAGATAAAGGGGAGGTTTCCCTTACACTTGAGTTCAAATGCAGGTGATAGTAATGGTACATACCATCGTAATAAGAAGGAGCCATATGTTGAGAAATTTTTATTAAAGAATAGGCTCTAAACGGTGTGCTTCTAGAATTCTACCTCTCTCTTCTTCATTTGGCCTATCGAATAAACTAAGTTCTTCTCCTAGAGGAGAAACTTCCTTAGATTCTAATCGCCAATCATCATCAAACATCTCCTAATTTGAAATATCAACACCTAGGGATACACTTTTTCCTAATAAACCGGGTTTAAATCCATAATATCTCTTAGGGTCATTTATACATGGGTTATAATAACTATACATACCCTTAGGATGAGAATTTTCCACATGAGGTGAAGGCGGTGTTTGAGTTGTTAAACAATCTACAACCTTCATCCTAGAACTATCTGGACTATGTGGTTTGATGGGTGGTTCTGGGCCTATTACGTCTCCTAAACTTACATCTAAGGATGGACTATTAAGTAAAGGTTGAGGCTCTGGTCCATTAAAACTAGGAACTTTCCTAGAACTAAGAGGAGTATTGTAATTACAATTCAAGTCTACTTCCTCTAGTTTTGTTTCTTTCAAATGTTCTACCTCTATCGGGGTTCCTAAAGTCTTTTCTACTTCTCCCGGGTAAGTCACGGGCGGTGTGTATTCCTCAAATGACGTTAGGGTTTGTGTGGTACTCTCAGGGCTTGTAACTCCTACCTCATTATCTATCATACTTAGGCTATCTACATGCTCATCATAATCTAACCATGCCATGCACCTAGGTACCTATACCCTAACCATATCATCCCTAACTATTCGAGCATTTGGATTTGCTATTGTTTCATCAGAAATAGCACTTGTTGGGTTGCTACATTTTTAATCATATTGGGCACAATCCTCTATGGCATACCATGCTCCTATATGACTAAAGTTCCTAAGATCCCCTTCTGCTGTCAAATTGATGATATGATGGGATAATGAGTCAAGATGTTTAAGAAAGATTTCAATTAGGGTCCATATACTCAGGCCATGATTCAGGACTTTTCGGATTATGTCTTTGAAACGAGTCTACAAATCGTAGAGAGATTCATCTTGATGTTGTTGGAACACTAAGAGTTGATTATAGATGAATACATCAAACCTACCTATGCTAGAATAACCATACCTATTCATTATAATTTACAAATGTTACGAACAAAGGTCACAAAGAAAAAGATAGACTATAAGAAAGCTAATGACATGAATTAAAATCTCACTTGAAAGGATTCAAGCGAGTAGAACTAAGTTAAACTATGATCAAAACCTAACTATTACCCAGGCGGCGGGGCTAAAAACTTGATGCGGTCATCGAAGAAAAATGGTTACTTGTTCATAAAAGAAAAATGAGAAGCAACACCCTCTCCACACTTGGAGAGGGCTTTAAATAGTTACAAGAAAGGATTATTCTTGTGGGCTTTGAGTTGGGCCGGATCATAACATGAATGGGCTTGAGCCCGACAACTAGGCCCAACTAGCTTAACTAAATTCCCGTAAACTACGATTTACTTATACAAGGCTCGGGAATATTTAATGACCATCACTTTAATAAAAGCACGGCTAACACAATAAGATAAAATATCATATTTATTTAATCATGCATTACTCCCTAGATTGCTTCTCCTAGTGTTGTTGCTTGTCACACTTGTGATGATCTATGTAATTATTTCCTAAGTTATGAACGAATTACACGAACCCGCCGTCTATTTAATATTCTGTTAAGGCAACGCGCAAGTAAGGTAGTATGAAAACTATTACAAGGCCCTTAAGAGTATATTAAATGCATGTGAAATATATTAAGAGTGGAACAACCATATAAGGGGCAAGGTAGTATGAAGACTGTTACCCGATGATATCCTTTCTACACAATCATGTTTTCCTAGACATATCAACAGCAGTACAGACAAAAGCTGGTTTTCTAAGACCTAACACGCATATCCATCACAAGAAGCAACATCACTAAGATCTACATTTTAGGTTTCATACAATCATAAATAAACACAATAGGAGCTTTAGCCAAGCATGTTATAGATAAAGCAAAAACAGATAAGAATCACACAACAAGACATATTGAATGATTAAACAAGTCTTACTTGATTAGAACATGAATTGAAGGAATTACAATAGGGTTTTTAGGCCCTAAAAACGTCCTTAACAGCTGCTAAACGAACTAGGGTTCATACCCTCTTTTTGTTTTAAAGTTACACACTTAAAACCCTAAATTCGGGTTTGTATATATTGGAAAATCGCTGCGACGGCGTCACGTTTTAATCGTGACACCGTCGTGAAAAAGAATATTCTAGATAATGGGCTGGGTCGTGTGCTCTGACGCCGTCGTAGAATCTGTGATGCCGTCGTGGTCATCGTTATGACGGCGTCACGTTGAATCTGTGACGCCGTCTCTAGATGCTGAGAACATTATCTTGAGAGATGTTGGTGTAGGTCCGTAGTCTTGTCCGTTTCTTCTCCAAATGAGCCCAAGTCACGTGTAATTCTTCCAAATGCCTTCCAAATGTAAAATACCTGAAAAGGAATGATTAAGTACCTATTTTGGGCATAAATGCACGATTTAGGGGGTTAAACGACCCCGAAAAAGTGTATAAAATGACACCTCATCAAATACCCCTTTACTTTGGATTTGCTTGTCATCAAGCAAATGGGCTTTTCTACCTAGACAATAACAATATGAGGGTCATTTTACCTACTCTTTAAACATATTTTACAACACAACCTTCTAGACCTTGTAATTAAAAGCACGGAAAATATATACTAGCACCTCACATAAGTGTTTGGGGATTCTCTCTTTCACTCGGTTGTATAATAAATTATAACACATGGGGGAAACGTAAAATCAACACTCATTACCTGTCATAGCATATAAATTACCATAGGCTTGGTAAATGATCAAACCTCCACCGCTAGGTGCAAGCATTATTCATTACTATCTAAGAGGTCTTTTAAAGGGTTGTAAGGTGTAGGTGTAGGATAACATATAATGGAAATGGAAACGGATGAGATACATTTGGGTGGCTTTGGGTGAATTTGGAGTAGAAGGGTTAGCTAATTATTTATACGAATACACTTTGGTTTGGTTGCTAAGCCAAGACTCAGACTAAGATATACAAACTCTACACAACTCTACATCAATCTCTTTCTTTTTCTTTTCATTTTTTTTGATTAAATAACATAATACATCACATGGGGTTTATAACACGTACCCCTACACTTGAGCTTTTACATGCTCGCTATTTACAATCTAACTAATGACCCGATTTGAGGTGGATCAAAATAACATGGAGATCCTTTGACAAACATATGAGGGTATTGACTTAACTTTTCTTCTCTATTCTTTCGGGAAATAAATACTACCATGAATCACAATCTTCCCAAAACAATATTTACAAGGATAAGGACTTAGCAACCGTGTACTCAAATAATTAACTTGGGTTAAACACAATAATGTACTAAAAATGAGTACATACAGGGTAGGCTAAGGCTATTTGGGTATAACGATTGGTTTAAGGGTGACAATGCTCTTAATTAATAATCTGGAATCCACCAGAAAATTACGAGAACCGTGAAAAAGGATAGGCTCGAAGGGTTGTACTAGGGGTATCCTGCACTAAAAATGAGTGCATGGCAAGGGCGTGTGATAGTTATATGATCGGTGTGACCATCATAACAATTACAGGTTTAAAACATTGGTTAATCCTAATGCCTCTTATTAAGCAAATCCTAATACTTACTATGCGGTCTCGGGATGCATCACAAAAACAAGTTCTAGAATTTAATATGTTATCGGTATACTCATATAACTTAATACCGATCACAATGCTCCAGAAAACGTGACAAAGACCGCACGTACACTTTCGTAACGATGTAATAGATACATATGACTGCTCACTCCTTAACTCGAGAAAGCTAAAGGTATAAGCTATCTTGGGTATCAATAATAGATACCCGAATTCCTAAAGATCTAAAGGCGAACCTTACATTTTTAGGGTGGAATTATGAGGGTTTTTTGTGCTAGTCATATAAATTCCTATCCATAAGACGCTATTAATACTCGGTTTTCGTCGGTATGTGTCATAAAAAATTTTAAATTTGGGTCAAAATTACCTCTTATGCTATGTTTCGATATATTACCCATCTTTTTAAGGACAAAGCAAATGGCAAATGAAAGAATAGTTTCTAAAGCTTATTTTCCCCCATACACTTAAGTTGAACATTGTCCCTAATGTTCTGTAGAAGTATCGTAAAACGAATAAAGGGAAAAGAAAACAAGGAAAAGAAACTAGTACTCCACTGGTTTGCTCAATAATGGAGAAGAAACATGCGATAACTGGTTAAATTGTCCTTCGAGAATCATCCAACGAAACTTCCTAAGAACTTCCAAGCTTCTTCTCATCAAATATAACCTGTAATCAAAGATAAAGACAACTATACCAAGCATAAAATATGCGATAAACATAATATACAATGTGAATTTAGGGTTTGACTTGATAAAGCAGTAAAGATAGGATGAGAGAATTGTTAAACTCATTGGGTTTTGCAGGTTTATAGAAGAAAAGTAAATATTTTAAATGTTGTGCAAGTTTTATTTTCAAAATAATTAAAAACTTTAAGTTTTCTGGACCTGGGCGTATGACGCCGTCAGGGTTTTTGTGACCCCGTCACAGGTATCATGGTGACGGCGTCGCGTGTAAATCGTGACGCCGTCTCCACGTTCTGTGAAAACGAAATTTTTGTTTTTGATGATACATTTCCTGCACTTGACTCTATAAGTTAATTCCTGTACAAATGGCTGCATAAAACCTAAGATTTAACAATTCACTCATATGACTCGAAACTGACGCGGATTAATCTAAACAATTTATTTAGTATGTTTTAATTTGGCTCAAAAGCCGGATGAATTCCCCTACACTTATTATATGCAAAATACCTTTGATTGAAATTATGACGAGGTTAAAGACAAACAAAGCATGATTACAAGATAGTTCAAACATAATGAAACAAACTATAATGAATTAAAACACACATGACACTCCTAATATGCAGGAAAAGTAAATTGGGTTGCCTCCTAAAAAGCACTTTT